>JAOWBP010082453.1:0-23034 GCA_028571105.1 Tragopan temminckii
ATACTAGGGACCCTAATGCATAATTCTAGTGTCCTAACTCCAATTTTTTGGTCCGACCCCAAAAATCAAAAAATCACTAAGGCTATAGCCTTTGATTTTTTTCAATTTTTGGACCCGATTAAAAAATTTCATTTCATAGGTGGAGCTATTTTTGAATATATTTACAAAAAAAATTAATGAAATTTTATTAATTTTGAATACATTTTGTGGCTAGAATTTTTTTTGTTGGTTGTTTTTCAAAAAATTTCTTCCAAAAAACCGGAAATCCAGGTTGTTGTTTAGATGATATCTTTTTTGCCATCGTTATCTGTTTTAGCGGCCAGCTCTTGTATCAATTCTTGATAAATGACACTATCGATGTTTTGGCCTAGCATATAAACTGCCGGTTTGACGCGTGGGTGGTTACCGGAAAAAGGAAATCAGTGAAAAAAAAGCCATTGAGAAATAATGAGAAAAAAAAGAAGAAGAAATAGAGAAAAAAATCATTCAAGAAAATTTATTTGATTGAATAGAAAAAAAATTTTGTTTATTTATTTAAGCCAAGCAAATTTCTTGTTCAAAATTGATTGACATTTTAAGAAAAAAATTCTTGCTTAACTATGTTTATTTATTTTTTTTGTTAGCTAGAAATTGTTTATTTAATATTAAAAATAAACTTACCCAAAAACCAATCACCAACGGACATTCTTCTAACGATCGTATGTAGATGATCTAATGAACCAAGTTTAAATCTTAAACTTAACAAATAAACCCGAACCGGTGGACAAGCAATTATAATTAATCGATATATGATTAAAATTGATGTTAACAATGCTAATAATATGAACCAAAACCATATGAATATGTATATTTTTTCATTAACAATGTTTAATGGTAATAAACATAAGGCATCGATTGTTTCGATATTTGCTGATGGACCATATTTATAAAAACGACATTTGGTTACACGAGGAAATATCCTTATCATTGGATCGATTCGTTCTTCTACAAAAAAAACCACCAAAATAGAAAAAAAACAAATTATTAACAAAATTGTTTTGACAAGA
This sequence comes from Tragopan temminckii, assembly GCA_028571105.1. Lineage (NCBI taxonomy): Eukaryota > Metazoa > Chordata > Aves > Galliformes > Phasianidae > Tragopan > Tragopan temminckii. Next base: position 1,047 of record JAOWBP010082453.1, read on the forward strand.
ATTATTTCCACAAAACACACACAAAAAATCAATCAATAATTAATCAATCAATTGTTCTTAAGTTTTTTTAAAAATGAAGCAAAATTGAAATCAATCAATCAATTGAACTAACAATAATAAAACATTTATCAATTTGATTCGCCAAGAATAAAAAATCCAGAAAATAGGAAAAAAGTTCTTGTTGAAATTTGGAATAAACAAAAAATTAAAAAAAAATTAAGATTTTATTTTTAGATCAAGAAAAAAAAGAAAAATCTTGTTCTTCAAAAAAAATCTTCAGTTAATCAAATAAAAACATACAAACACACACAGCGTGAATTTCACCAACATCTGACGGACTAGTCTCTATCACTCAAAATGGACTTGAACATAAACTTTCAACTTTAACACTTGTGTGTGTTTGTTTGGTGTAAAATTTATTTTAATTAATTGATCCTCTTTGAACTGGTCGAGAGGTAAATGATCTCAAATGTTTAAATTTTTTCTTCCAAATTGGATAAAAATAATCTTGTGTTTTTCAAAAATAAAAATCCCTTTAAACATCTTGTTCTATCTTGGTGACAGAGTGAGACTTGTTCATTTTTTGCTTGTAAATCTAATGTGCTAGTGTGTGTGTGTTTATGTAATTTCATGCTGAGTTTTGCACAAAAAAGTGAATTTTGAGAATAAACTTGCTTCTTTTTTGTTTATAGAAATTTTTTTTCAAGCAAAATTTTTTTTTCTTTTCATCATCACTTTTTTCCACTTTTTAACAATTCAACAAGCAAAAATATATTATTATGGCACCCCGTTTTTTCCTGGTTTGTCATCAACATTTCTCATTGATTCGTTTCTCTTGTTCACTAACACTTTTGTGATGCTCGTTCTCAACAAGCTGACAACAAGTTTTTTCTTTCTTTCTTTCCTATGTTCTCGTTTCGTTTCCAAAATTCATTGGGGTTTTTTCTCGTTGCAAAACAGAATTTTGTTACGTTTTACGACGTTGTTTTTGAACCCTAAACTTTCTCCCAGTTTTTGTTTTTCAAACAGTTATAGTTTTATTTTTGTTTTTAATGAGCCAGCGAATTAGGTTTTTCTCTCGTAAAAAAAATTTTCAGTCAGTTACTCAGTCAGTCACTCTATAAAATTGTAGTGAATGTATGCCAATTTGGCACATACTTATTCTATTCCGTGAAATTGAACTAAATTTTCTATATTTTTTTCAAATGTCTAAAAATGATTTTGGTGTTTTTGGGTTCGTTTAGGTTTAGGGAAAAAAGGGTTTTGGATAGTAAAGGCTTACCTTGGTCCATTTGTGAGAATTGAATGACTTGCACTCCATACGTGATGAATTCACCATCAAAAAATTTATCCAAAGCATATATTTGAAAGATGACATTTCCCAGAGATAGAAGCTCGCAGAAAAAATATCGTCCAGCATACCAGTTGTGGTGTCCCCGGCTGCTATACAGATAATCAACTAATAATTTCTTTTTTTGTTTCTTTTCGTGATCATGACAAACGCCGACATCGAGATCCATCATCAATGATTGTATTTTTCCTCCTTCCCACATTTTCCAAAGCCACCGTGGAATGTAGAACAATGTTGATTGAAAAAATAATACAAATCCTACCCATTGATAATAACGATGATAACGGAATTCATTTTGATTTGATTCCCAATCCACTCCTGGATATGGTACCTCGACGCCCACCTTTTTAAAATAACTTTTTGGCAGCGTATATGTTGTATGGATCCTAAGACACACAAATATTTATAAATCATATTTTTATTAAAACATTAATACAAAAAAGAAAAAGAAAAGTCGATCATAAATCAATTTTATGGCTCAATTATATTATTAGTGTTTTTTTGTTGTTGCTGCTTACACCCACGATTATTTTTAACAAGGAATTGTCTCGCTTGTTCGTTCCCTAGCTCTAGCGTGATATATTTTTAAAGCAAAAAATAGAACATTGGAACTTACCAACAATAAGTGTTAATAACTGATTGTGAAACCGAATCACTACGAACACAATCAATAGGATCACCAACATATTGTTTAGTGGAAATGATTATACAAAATGATAATAATACAATCACTGTGATAGAATAATGTAATTGGAATATGGTATTATCAATACGGATGCGGCTTGTCTTCACCAGCGTTTTTAATGAACGAAAAATGTCGAACATTATTAATTTTGTTTTAGTCGTCGGATATGATCGACCGTTATGGTTGGACACACGTGTTTACACGTGTTTTGTGGTTGATGATTTTTTTTGAACACAAAAATTAAGAAAAAACACCAAAATTTAAAATAAAAAACACAAGCTACATTAGCTTTTTAATAACAATTTGTCATCAAAAAATGTTTGAAACATGTTTCCATTCATAATGATAATATTCCTTGGTCTAATGAATCATCATCATTTTTTTTCTTAATTAAAATTTTGAAATTTAATAATGATCAATGGTTAAATTTGGCATTGAAATGATGTTGGCACATTAGAGAACTGTTGCTGGAGCTTGTAATTGTAGTTGTTTTTGGCATACAAAATGAACACAACGGAAGATGATGGCAAAATGGTAAATGTAATCTAGTTGAAAACAATACAAACACTGTCTTTTAACAGAATCAAGTCGGTTCTCAATGGTGCCGTTGTTTTTGAAAATAAAATAGTAGCAGTAGAATATAAATAATAGTGATCATAGTAATACCAATATGCGTTCAAGATCAAAGAAGAATTTAGTGATTTGATCAACAATAAAGTCCAAATGCTAGTCGGTTTCTTGTCTTTGTACATTTTCATCATCATGCTATTCGTGTTCATCATAGCACACACACAAACACGGAACAACCAATTGAATTGTTGTTTTTTGTTTGAATTTTTTAAAAAAATCTGGATTTTTTTCAATAAAACAAAGCAATTTCATTCACAGAAAAAAAATAAAACAAGAATATTCCATCAAATGTCAAAAATCAAATTCTTTGTATTTTTTTAAAAATATTAGTTTTTTCAAGTTGGATTAATTCAAGAAAAAAATAAGAAGAATCTTCAATCAAAATCATTGTGGAAAATATTAAAATTAAACCAGTTAAATCAACACGAGAGAGCACACCAAAAACATCGATTGTCCTGAAAAATTGTAATTTTTTTCGTAGCAAAAAAGTCGAGAAAGAAGAAAAAAAATCGATCAATCAAATCAAGAAAAAAAATTTTTAAAAAAACCATAAAATAAGAGACATTTTGTGGAAGAAACATTTGAATATTTCATTTACAATTGGCAATATTTCTATACGAAGTGTTGTTTGTTTGTTTGTTTCTTGTTGATTTTATTTTTTCAAAAATTTTATAATTGGCATATCTTTGACATTCATCATCATTTTCGTTTCCATTCAAGAAAAAAATAATATAATATCATGCCGTAAGCTTAATATTAAAACACACAGCGAAAGAGAATATTCTTTTTTAAGGATTCTAGTTGGATACCGAATCCATTTTAAGATCATCATTAAAAAACAAAAACACAAAAAACACATATACGATGTTGATGACGTTGAGTATTGAGAGAGCCAGCCAGAGAATATCTTCATCAAAATTTAATTTCATCATTGTCTGTTATGGAGAATTAAATTTCAAAAAAAAACAAATCTAGTTTTTTTATTTTATTGACGAGAAAACAACGAGCAGAACAGAAAACAAAATTATAAAAAAAAATCCAAGAATAAATGCTTTATAAATGATATAATTTCTTCTAGTTGGCACACAAACATGCTCATAGAAAAAAACAAGGATTCCGGGAGAAAATTATGATGTTTTCATCATCATCATTAGTGTTTTAGGTTTATTTCTGGATGGTGAGCACACTTGTTGAGCCATCTTTATGAGAGTTTTATGGTCAGAAAAAAAGCAAAAAAATATTTTTATTTAGCCGAAATTTATAAACACGAGCAATCATCAGCCAACTGTAACAACATCAGTTCCGGTCCATTTGAACTAAGAGGCTTGCTGTTTCCGGATATGTTTTCAAGAAAAAGCACTTTTTTCTCTCTCTCATTTAGAATCTTCCATTTGAAATTTAATGGAAATCAATTAGTAAATAAAATAATTTTGTGTGTTTGTTTGTGGATAATTTAATCTTGTTGATTTAAATTAATTTTTTTGTTGTTGTTGCTTGTTGGATTTTTTTTATTATATTTAATTTTATTTTGGAATGAAAGTTAATTCAATGTAAATCAGTTTGTTATAGACAAGAGCAGACATCAAGAGAAAACGAGAGTCAATCAAGTTACACGAACAGATGTTTTGTGGATGATAATGATGATGCTGATGATGGTGGTGATGATGATCTTTGATGAAGCATTCTACATTAACCACACACTCATAAACACCAATAGACAAACATATGCACATTGACGCCCGTTCACACGAATGATCAATCAACGGAAAAAAAAGAAGAAGAAAAATCAACGGGATGGTTCCTTGTCGATTGATCGATCAAACAAAAAAATCAATCTCTCATACTGATCGATCGAAACAGATTTTTTTTAATAAATAATTTATTTATTATTTTCAAGAGAATGCCGGCTGTCTAACATCATCATCTTCGTTTAAACATTCATAGCAAAAACTTCCAGAAAGAGTTGGGTAAAACAGAACATCAACACTAGAACAAAAACAACGAAAAGTGCATTTCGTGATCGCATTTGCTCTTCAACCGATCAAAATAATAAATACTCATCAATACAACACTAAACACACGATTGATGATTCACTTTTGGTTGAACCACATTACTTCACCACAAAATGCTTGCTTGTGTAAAAAAATTGAATACAAACCAACCTAGAAAAAAACCAACCGCAAAAGCAATGCAAGCAAACAAAAACCATGCCGTTTCTCCCTTTAAAAATAATTTCTTATTCAAGTTTTTTTTCTGCTTCTCTTCGTTCTTTTTGAACAGAATATTCTTGCTTGCTTCTGTTTTTGCTTGATTCTTTAATACTTTTAAAAACAGAAGCAAAATATTTAAGCAGAAGTCATTTTTAACCAACCAACCAAACCAAGTTTTTTTTGTTTTTGTGCAGGAGAGAGAGCGGGAGAATTGCAGTGTTGAAGCAACCGAATCAACAAGCTTATTCACAAGAATATTCTGTTGTAAAACAAGAAAGCAAGCAAGCAAGCAACAGATCGTCGTCGTCAGCATAAGGGAATAATCATAAAGAAGAGAATGGCTATGAACCAAGACGAGACAACAGAATTTAAGAAAAAATTGTGTTTTTTTGAAGAAGAAAAAGAGGAAGTAAATAGAGTGTAAATAGGCTGCATAGAATTTTGTAAAAACTGGCTGGCTGGTTTGTTTGGTTCGTAGAACCTGGAATGGTTTTCGTTTTGTTTGTATGTTTTTCTGTGTGTGTTTGTGTGATTGAGGCGAAAAACCTTTGAGTGAAACGAAAAAGTGCACCACCAACACACAATAACACACAAGTCATCACACCAGACCGACATACAAAACAACACAAAAATCACTAAATCACTAAATCATATTAAATGTAAATTGTCTTTTTTGCTTGCTTACTCTCGTTCTTTCTTGCCTCTTTTTCACAGACAAAACGAATTACAAGTTTTTTCTAAAAATTCTTAAACGATTCTTAACGATTTTTGCTTACATAACTTCCATAATAATAATTGGAATTTTGTGCTACGATTCCACAAATACGAGGTTACGGCAAAAGAATTCAATTTTATAAATTACTTAAATTTTAGTATTTCCGGTATTTTAAATATTTTAAATTTCCGGTATTTTTGGCCTACACTAATATAATAAATTTTAAACATCTGTTGATCTAATGTTGTTGTTTTTTTCAAAAAACCAGAAAATTTCAAAGAATTTTCAAAACTAGAATAACTAGAACAAAAACAAGGATCTGGAATTTAAAAAAAGAATCATTAACACAGAAAGAAGAATATTTTTAAAAAATAGACGAGTTTTACTAATTGAAATTTTTTTCATTAATGAAAATTATTATAAAATAAATTAAATCTCTTATTGCATAACCAGAATTTATGGCAGAATTTATTGTTTTTCCACAACCCACAAATGAAATTATATTTAGAAACAGTAAAAGAGAATTGCTTTTTGCCATAAATGTGAAAGCAATATTAATTATTATTAAATTTACATTAAGTGACGAGACAAAACAAAACAATTTAAGAAAATGAGAACGCCCAAAAAAACACACAAGATATTTATAGGATTTAGGATAAACGCTTACCCAGACAAGGATTAATACCAGAACAACAACTAAATTATATGATTTAAAAGCAAAGAATTATGATTTAAATTATTAGGGACCACCATCATTCATCATTGCTCAAACAAGGAAATCGTTGTTGTTGTTGTTGTTGAAATTTCATTGGAAAATCATTCAAGTTTAATCGTTCAAGTTTATCATTTTAAAAGAATATTTCATTCATTTTATTTTTATTTCCGAGTTCTCTCCCTATCACTTTCCCCGTTCAAAAAAGGATTGTTATGAATTTTTAATGATCGCTTTTTTCAAATTTTTTTCTTGCTTTTTTGAATGTTTAAAGCTTAATGATAACGCTGTCGAGAAAAAAATGATTGTAAATGAGAACGCACGCTGGCAAGGTTCAAAGCAGATTATTTCATTGAGATTGTCCACCACTCATTTAATCTTTGTTGATTTAAGGGTTGATCATGTTATTATTATTTTTTTACGGTGAATTTAACCGTTTGTCCCAGGTTAAATAAACGCCGTTTGTGGAGGATGAATCAAATTTTTTTTCACGGAAGGATTTTAACCACAAGGCAATAATTTGAACGATTAAAGTGTGATCATAACCCGTTATTGATTTTAAATGATGGTTAACTTATAATGATGGTCAATCAAGATTTTTTTGTTGTTGTTACGGACTGCAGCACTCTGTCGTACTTGACTTTCACACCTTTGTGTTCATACAACAACAACAACCAAAAAACTACCTTAAATCAAAGGTGTTGAAATGTTTCCTATAGGAAATTCTATTCGAAAAAAATATATCAATTTAAAATAAAATTGGATATTAGCTGATAATTTGACTCAATGAAAATTCTCATTTACAAAATTTTTATTTTTCAAAAAAATTTTGATAAATGATGAAATTATAATAATAAATAAATAAGAATCTTAATAACAAAATGAGCAACATCAGTCCAAATAATTTGATTATAATTGCAATCAATCAATCAATCAAAATAATTTTACAAACAAAATTGATGTTAATTTTTTATGGACTTTTCTTGATTATTCAATCAATCATTAGAAATAATAAATAATACATAATAATATTATAATATGATTACAATTTGATGAAGGTGTGATGGTGTGTGTGATTTTTTAAAAAAAATGAAAATATGAGGAGAGGAAATCATTATGCAAATTTTGCAATGTAGAAAGATTAAGAAATAAGAATGAAGAAGTAAGAGTATTTGTTTCCATTATCATTTGGCATCTTTCTTAGGATTTGGGTTAATTTTTTTTGGTGTTTGGTGTATCCTTTGAAATCCATTTTATCCTATTGGTGTTTGTGTGTAGTTTTTTGAATGTTATTTGCTTATTTCTTCTTGTAACTGCAATTGGAGAAAATATATCGATTAGTTTATTGATTGATATGTTTGATTTGATTTGTAAAACTTACCCAGCAGCGTAAATGTCGCTACCAGCAGCATATGGTTCAGGAGCTGGATAGGCACCATGTTCATCACCACCACCATATGGGCCTGGATATGGGCCAGCATGACCAGCACCGCCAGCACCATGATCATCACCATAGTAGGTGCTGGTGCCACCATAAGTTTCATCATAATAGTGTTCTGGGTAGCCACCATCATATGGACCTGGATAAGATGGTTCTGGGTATGATGGGTATGATGGTTCTGGATATGATGGATAGCTTGGTTCTGGGTATGGACCTGGGTATGATGGTTCTGGATATGATGGGTATGATGGGTAACCAATTGGAGCATCATATGGGTCACCACCAGATGGATATTTACCATAGCCGCTTGGGATGATCAATTTTCCAGTAACATAAGCGCCATCGTGTCCGCTACCACCGTGTCCACCGCCATAGCTTGGGTAGCTTGGGTAACTTGGGTAGCTTGGATAGCTTGGTTCATATTTCTTGGTGTAGACTGGGTATTTAACTGGGTATGGCACCTTGACTGGGTATGGGACTTTCACTGGATAAGGCACCTTCACTGGAACTTTAACTGGGACTTTGTATGGGACTTTGATTGGTACTTTAACGGTCTTAATGATTGGCTTTGGTTTGACTGGAATATAGACTGGATATTTCACTGGTATCTTCTTAATAACATGCACTGGGTGTGGGACTTTTTTATAGATGTGGATTTTTTCGTGTTTATCATCGAAGACACCTTGTGCGGTGTTGATCAAAACAACAGCCATCAAGGCTAGGGACAGACGCAATGCTGACAATGGAGTCATTTTGGTTGATTGGGTTGATTGTTGGTCACTTAACAACAATATTAGACTTTTTTGTATTATAGCACAAACAAAACAAAAAATATATTTTTTTATCAAAGTTCTTTAATTCAAAAACACATTCCCTTGTTCACGGTTGTCCACACACTATTGCACTAAACTCAACTCTGACATTCAGTGATGGATGGTCAGCTCATTTTATATTGCACTCAGCCACCTAACTGCTTTACAAACAAAGTTAGTGAGAGATTCATAGCGACAACTTTTACTCTCAATTTTGTAATGTAACAAAAAAACAACATCAGGTAAGGTAAGAAGGTAAAATGTGAAAAGAGCATTTGCTTTTCTCTCTTTCACTTTCATTGAGCCCATTTAACTTCATCGTCACGTTAGATAAAATAACACAGATGGATTAAATGTGTAACACAACACAACACACAAATGATGTTGTTAGCTAGTTGGTTAGTGTGGCCAGCGGTAGTGGTGTTCCGAGTGATCTAACATAGTGAAATAAATGATTGAATCTTGATCTAATCTTTTAGGACAACTCGACTGTTGTTGTTAATTATTATGCTGCAAGTTTCTCTTCAATTCATTCATTCATTCATTGCATTTTGCAAAGAGAGATATTCAGAGCAATTAATATCCTTAGGGCTAACTTGCTCTGTCTATCTTGAAGCGCTTAGTTCGCAATTTGAAATATTATCCAAACATACGCCGTTTTACGTGTATGATTTTATGGAATTGAATCGATTATTAAAAAAAAGTGAAAACTATCGTGTTTGTCTGTGTCTGTGTGTGTATGTAAAACTAAATGAATGAATGGATGGATGAACTGTGCAAGCAAACGGATGCAAGATTTTGTTGTTTGTTGAAAATGATCTCGTAATGCGAGCAGGTTCGTAACAAACACACATGCACACACAACGGCCAAAACAACGTATTTTGATCCAATTTGACCTTTGGAAATAATAAATTTCCTTGGCCTTGTCCACTTTGTTAGCCTGTTGTTTGTCGCCTGTTTTTTGTTGTTAATTCCTGTTATATAAGCCCATAATATTTAAACAGACAAAAAATGTATTAGCTCCATTGAAAATCTATGAGAAAATTAGAGATGCTGTTGTTGTTGTTTGTTGGAACATCTAATCAATATCAGTTCAATTGGTGGTGTGTGTGTTTGTGTTTGATCACTAAAGGTTACGTTGGAACATTCACACACCACCTTTCACCACTGGGCTTTCTTAGATATCCCGAGAAAACTGTTTTACGCTCACGCAATTAATAAGATGAATTTTACTTTATTTTTTTTTTGAATCAAAAAAGATCAAAATCAAATAGAAATTAGATTGAATTTGAATTGAATTGGATCGAATTGGATGTGGCTGTACGATCAAAATGGTCTGATAAAGCGTTTTCTAAGACGTCGCATATCAAACCTATCTTATCTGTCTTTTAATCTTGCTCCCTCTCTTCCCCCTATCCTTCCCCTTCTTTTATCCATCTCCCAGGTCTTGTTTCCTGTGCGCGTGTTGCCTTCTTCTGTTGTTTTTTTGTGGACCACTAATTAATGGTGTTGAAAAAAACGGTTTAATGTTCTTCTTCTCAGGTTGTTGTTACCTGGCACTTGACACTGATTATCTTCGTTTATTATTTATTACAATTTTTTTTGATTGAATTTACTCGACCAAGAACAATTAAATAATAAGATTTTTTTCTGGAAGCTGGAAAGAACCGGTTGATAATTTCTGTTGGTCGGTCTCTCGTTAGCTTACATGCCAAATGTCCAGGATCATGTTCGTGTCTTCCTGAGAAATTATAACACACGCACACACACACAAAAAACTTATCCGTCTATTATCTTGTTATATATTTTTCTGGCCATCTGTCTTGTCTTCAAGTGGTCTAGTCAACTGCTTGTTTTTTGTTTGAAACAGCACCCAACAACCATAAAATTAAATATTATTAAGCTAAACTAAAATAAAATATTATATTTGTGATCCAATTATCCAATTTTTTTTATCGATTGATGATTAATTTGATTGTCTGATTTCAACATAATGGAAAACATGTATTTTAATGTTGAAAAAAAGCAGGAAGAAATTTTTTTAAAAAAAACACTAAGCAAACACCCAGCAAAAAAAGGGTTAAGCTGTTTGTTTTTTGGGTTTGAACAGCGTGTGAAAATCATTTATTTTTGCCCAAAAAAAATTTCTAAATTTGTTCGTTTCGAAATTTGTCAAACAGATTTGCTTGAATAATAAGCCTTTTTTACAAGAGCAAAAAAAACATCAATTAAGAAACGATGAATCCATAATTAATTAATTAATTAATTACAAAAAAAGGTAATTAAGTGGTTTTAAAATTATTATTATGAAACATTTTTTGTAACAATTTTTCTCATTTTAATATTTATAAAAAACAGATTAAGATTTTTTTAAGCTTCAATAAAAAAGTCAATCAGCCAACACACGTAAACGACACCTTGTTTTTTGGCAAATTTTAAGTAGATTTACAAACTTTTTACCTGTTTTAACCTGTTTATCTCGAGCGCGTGTGTTGTTTTTTAATCCCGAAAAAAATTTATGAAAATGCAACATAAAAAACTTAATTTTTTGTGAAATTACTTTGAATATTTGTTTTATATTATAATTTTATTATAAAAATTTAACATGCTGCTGTTCCTGGATAATATTTTTTTGTAATTTTCTAATTATTGATCGATTATCGATATCCTGGTTTTAAAATTAGATTTTTTTAAAAAAATTAAGTTAAGTAACTAAGTTAATTTTTACGGTAATTTTTTTTAAAAATTTCCAAGAAAAATGCGGCTATAAAACCAAATTGCCTTTAATGTTTGGTTATAAGTTGACCTGTATGAACATTTGTTAATAGCCAAGTTCACACATTGCTAATGAAAAAGTGAACATGGTTGAGCATCGAATATGAAATTTATTAATCTTAATTAGGCTTTGATTTTTAAGGCATATCACGATGAAATAATTTTATTAATGAATCATAAAATATCTAAATCATTAATCAATAATTTATATTTTGTTTTTGATCAATGATGAGTAAAAGTAGATAAAAAATGAAATCCATTTTTGATCAATTGAAGGTTGAGAAAATCCTTTTTTTTGTTCTTAATAAATTTTTCCTTCAGAGGAAATTTCCCCGTTTAAAAAACCAAAATCAATATCAAAAATTTTCCAGAAACAAAAACGGGTTCCAAACTTCCGGAACAAGAAAACTTTTCAAGAAATTTTTTTTTGTTGAGAGAAAACGAAATATTTCACTAAACAACAGAAATGAAATGTGCTTTTTATTTGGGGTCTGGATTAAATAATAATATTATTTAATTTGAATTTGATTTGATGATTTCAAGAGAGGATTCCCTAAATTGGATACCTCGTATATATGTTTTTGTAATTAAAATGTTGATCATCATCATCATCAAGATGGTAAATTTTTGCTGTTCTTGTAATGGGCGAAGAAAAGGCAAAAAAATGATACAATTTTTTTGATGATGCTGCCTGTAGGCAATTTTATTACGACTTGATTGCTTTAGATTGAGATAGCTTGACTGAACTGGCTGAGTCTAGCTGCGCAAGCTAGGCTAACAGTAAACGCTGAGCTGTTCTCGTTTTATCTTTTTCTGGCCCCAAAAAGTAATCCAGTTTTTTTTTGTCCAATGTGTCATTTGTAAATTGTTTTGGAACAGCAAGAAAAAATTTTTTCTAGAAATTTTTTTTCTGCTTTCTTTTTTGATTAGGTTGATTGAATAATTGCTCCGTAATGGTCACCATACACTAATCTAAATAGATTTCGTTTAAAAAAAATGGCGGGCGATTTTTTTCTGTTAAATAAATCGATACTATCGATTATAAAGGGTTAGGAATTATTATCAGTTTGATTATTGTTGTTGTTGTGTGCGCATGCGTGAACTTTTGTTTTTTTGTTGATTGGTCAAAATATTAAAAAGCTTCCCCCAATTCCTAGCTCGTTTTTCGTCCCTGTTCCTCGCAATTCGGTATAATTATTCATTCTTTTTTTACGAGACTTACGAGTTAATCAAAAAAAACGAAAGAGGAAGAAAAAGAAGATGTCGTATTACTCGAGACACGTACAATTTACGTGTGTTCGTAAAAACGAGATAGAGTTCGTATATACGAATCAAGTTAAGTTTTGCTGCAAATTTTAAAGAAAATCATTGTATAAAATTCAAATCGTTCATGAAAAAATTCGTGTAACGTACTATTTGAATGGTGTAACGTACTATTTGAATGGGATCATTTAAAGTATTCAACAAACATATAATAATTGTTTTTTAGGGCCATATTCCTTCCTATTTAAACTTTTGTTTTTCTTTATTATTCACTATGAGAAAGAGTTACACTAAGTGAGCGCGAGTGATACAGAGTCTTTTATCATCATTTAAGATATAGATAATTATTTTATAATGAAACGTTTCATTCATTTTAAATGGAGAGATAGATAGAGAGAGATTGTTCGTTTGTTATCTGCAGATAGATGAACACTTGATTATGGAGCCAAGCAAGCTAGCTAAGCAAGCTAGGCAGGAGTTAAACAACAGATTGTTGTTGTTGTTTTTGATATTATAATTTTCATTATCAATGTCCTGTCTCCTCCTGTTGTTTTTTTTTCTTTTGTTTTTGTTTTTTCTCGTTAGCGAAAATTATTTTTTTTAAATATGTCTAGCATGCGTAAAACAGATCAGAGATCCTGTTGTTATGAGCATAACTAATCCAGCTTAATCCAGCTGAATCCTTCATCACCATGCAGCATCTTTTCTGTGATCATGTTTTTTTTATTATCCCCATTTCTATTTTATGTAACTCATTTACATTATGATAAAAAACAAACCAGTAGTTTTTGTTCCTGAATTTTTTATATGTCTGTCCGTAAAATAATTATGATTTTACTCCATTTATTTTATAATTTAATATGAGTGCGAAAATGAGAGATGATCTTGCCTACATAATGGCAGACATATTGCCTTAATCATTCTCTTATTAAAATCATTTAATAAAAGACAAAACGGCTTGTGAAATTGGAATTCAAACAAACAAACACTGGAAAAATATACAAGCCAATTTGGCCTAAATGATTAAGTTTTTTTATTGGAAATTTTTTTGTTGTTTTTGATTAGTTTTTTGTTCATAAACAACGTTGTTGTTTTTTTTAAAAAAGTCAGACAGACAAGACATTTCAAAACATATAAAAATTATTATTAAAGTTCAAATAGATTTTATCCAGAAAAATCATCATCATCACATGATTAAATCAGCATTTGATCATCTTCTCACTGAAAAACAACAACAAAACTGTCACCTCGAATAAATGTTTGTAAGCATTTCTTGGAACACAGTTGGAACACAGACAGACTTGAGCCTTGTCCCTGACTTTTGCCTGAAGGTTGCTTATGCTTATGTCCAAACGGTTGAAGCTTAGCTTAGCTGCTGCTTTTTTCGATTCAAAATTTCTTCTAGAAAAAAAATGATTTTTTTTAAATTTTTGATAATTTTCTCTCAGTCCAAAAAAGATATAAATCTTTTTTATTTAGATTTTTTTTCTATTTCAAATTTAATAACGTTATGTGCCATAGTTCTGTCATAACCAGTCTACATTGAATGTGATATCAATTTCAATTAAAAACATGATTTTTTATTTTTTTTAGATTTGATATTTCCTATTGAAAAAAAAACACAGACTACATTCAACAAGTCTGTTATATGTTGAACTTTTTGTTCGTAAAAAAGTGGTCGTTGTGTTCGTAAAAAAAGAACAACAACAAAAAAAGATGGAGAATGAAAGTGAGAGCGAGCTTGTAAAACCGTGAACCTGTAAGGTTTTTTTTTAAAAAAAAATGCAAGCAATTAAAGAGTTAAAAAATTTGTGTTCCGTTTGCGAATGAAATCTAAAATAAATAATATTATCAGGTTTTCAAATCTTTTTAATGAACAAATAATTATTTTTTTTAAAAAAAATCTATATTTCCTTTAACGATTATTATTGAATTATGGATTAAAATTTTGATTTATAAAGACAGGGCTAGTGTTATTTGTATAAACGAGACAAAATGACTTGTTTTACGAACACTAATCTACTTTTTTTACGAACAGAGAACAAAAATTTCAACTAAAATGATAGTAGATCTTGTGATAAAACCAATTCTTCAAATTTTTTTGTGTGTAAAAAGTCCATTGATTTTATTATTAAAGTTTGAGATTATCGAGTTGTTTTTTTTTGATCGTCGCGTCGCAAAATTTGTCGTTTTGTGTGTGTGTGATTGAGTGCCCTTTAGCAAACAAACAAAAAAAAGAGTTAAATAATAATTATTATAGGCACACATCATTTTAGCATTTGTAACTGACCATTGGTCACTAACCAATCAAACAAGCTTTTGTGGCTGTAACAGACCAATCAGCCAACAATTTTTTTTGTAATAAGTCAATAATTGGTTAAATGATTAATTAATGATAATTGCTTGGACTGGTTAATATTTGGTTTTTTTGTTGTTGCTAAGAAGACAAAATTGTTCGTTAAATGGTGATTTAATAAATAAGTGAATCATTACGATGAAAAAAAGGTGATTAAACTTGAAATTGCCCAGAAAAATTGTCCTGCTGAAAATGCTGTGTTTCTCTGCTTGTTCACACACATCAATAATTTTTTGATAGTAAAAAGAAAAGTTTTCTAAACGGAAAAAATCAATCATTTTAGCTTATTCAAAATGTATTTAACCTGGTGCTGTTCATCATTAATATAAAAATCGATCATCATCACAAACGATTAATGCAAAAGGTGATTATTTAGGATTATTATTAAAACGAAATGATAATCTCATTTATCTTTTTCTTTATCTGCTCTTCTGGATTTCCGTTTTAGATAATTATACACACCTACAAAAAAGGGCACATATTATAACCTAATGGCTTATCTATTTAAGTAATCCTAAATATTTTTCTCCAAAAAGTATCCAAATTGGTGTATCAAAAATATCAAAAAATAAAGTATCCAAATTGGTATTCAAAATATTTCCAACCAAAAGCTTGTTTTTGTTGCCAAAGCATAATTGAATACAATTTAGAAATTGTATCCGTGCAAGTAGCTCAATTTTTTTCGTTAACACAAAAACTAGTAATTTACTTTTGTATCTACGTTGTTTTTTTTCTATTTGGTCTGGTTTTCTCATCATCATCAAGCTTGTTATTTGAATCTTCAATGCTAAACCTGTCATTTAAATATATTTAAAAAAACAATTATGCTTCAATGGTGCCTTTTGTTCTATCTGTCTGTGTGTTTGGTCCATAATGGTGACAATATAGTCGACCAGTTGATCATTCACATCATAATGACCGTTATTATTGCCTGTTGTTGTTTTATTGTAGGAAATTGTTCGCTTTTTTAGGTTTTCTTTTCTTTGGCCAAGCCTATTGAAACAATAATAAAAAGGCAGTTTACAAACTATTAAAACTTATAACTGTAAAACCATTGCTCGCTGCGCAAGCTATTTGGTTTTTATGCAGTAAGCGCAATGAGTTAGCGCAATTGTTTCATTCATCTTATTTTTCATCTTTCATCATGTTGGATATCATTTTTGTGTTGTCGGATGACAAATGGATAATTCTCCCGCTTTATCAACATTTTCCGTGGGATTTTTTTCAAAAAATATTCGTCTTACCACGTGCCACGTAACATTGTTGCACGTGTTCACTCGTGTGTCGGTCAGTTTTGTTTTTTAAAAAAAACTTGCCACCATTTTTTTATTATGCTAAATACTTTGCTAAACGACATTTTGGCGGTTGACATTTTTTTAAATACAAATTGCCATAAGACAGCAAAATAATACGAGTTTGCTCTGCTTTTAATGCTCCTGATGACAAATTAATTTTAATAATTTTTTTCATTAAATTGTTTAAACAGGATCATTTTGTGGTCACATTTGCTTGTGGCCATTTGGCTAAATAATCCCGAAAAGTGGTTTAACTAGGAATTAAATCTTTCTCTTCTCAAAAAGGATTTTTCTTGATTTTTAATTCCGGCTTTTATTAAGAAAAAATATCAATTAATTCTTATATTAATTATTTTACAACAACAAAAAAATCTTTTAACCACGAAATATCGATCCAAAACAGATAGATTTAAAAAAAACAGCTTTTAGGAAATCCAATTTTTACAAAAAAAGAGCAGAAAAAAATGAAGTTCGTGGCTAAATAACCCGAGGTTTTTGAACCACAAAAAACAAAATAAATCATAATCAATAATAAGTCTATGGGAGAAGAAACTAGATGTTTCTAGTCTCCTAGTAGATCAAAAAATTTATTTAATTATTAAATTTATTGATTCATAAATCGACCCAGCAGCTTAGCTTCACCAAAGCCACAATGTGTTTTGGATTGTGGGCTTTCATCATCATCATCTTGTGGTGGATATCACTTGAACTTGAACAACTCGATTTCGTTAATCGTTGTGTGTTTTCTCCCCAAAAAATACCATTTTAATAAATTATGATTTATAATTATTATTTTACTAAATTATTAAAAAAAAAGAAATCTAGATCACGATTTTTTTTGAGATTTTCTTGTGGTCTCTCGATTTAGTCGTGAACGTTTTGTTTCTTCGTTTTTTTAAAATTGTTATGCAATTTAAAAAAAATTAATTTAAATTTATTAATTTTGGGTGATGATTGACAATTTAAGACAACGACAACTAAATCTAAATAAAGATATTTTTTAATTTAAAATTAATAAAATTTAAAACCTTGAAACAACAAGTGCATACTTGACAAACAGAAAACAAAACCATATTCAGAGTCACAAAAATAAAGGTCAAATGATGAGATATTTAAGATTATTTAATTGTCCTTGAAGTAATTTAATTTATATTTAACTAATATAATTTCAAATTGCATCAATCTTCGACAAGAAAAAAATAATAAATATCTTTCCTAATTGATCTTAATAGCAAAAAAAATTAAATTTGATTAATTAATTGATTAATGTGTTTCAGTTCTAGGAGATCTAGAAAATTTCCATAAGAAAAAATCATCAAAAAATGATCCAAAATGGTAGAGATGACAAGCTGACATAATGGTTAAATGATAATTGCAAACAAATCACTAGAAAAAAATCGTTATTAAGTTAAAAAAATTTTCTGTTGTGTTCGACATCTTCCCTGTTTTGGTGAAACATTCAAACACACACACACGTTTCAGCATTGAGTTAATGATGTCCATCATCATCGTGTCCTGTTCATGATGCATGATGATGATACATGATGATGATGCATGAGAGATGTAATGATGATCCACAAAAAAATGTGTTTGCATGTTAAATAACTGAACAACAAGCTCAACAACAACAACAACAAGCGCAACAAGTGCGTAGCAAGAAACATTGGGTCCCATTATCCGAAATAACGATCGAACAGCAAAAAAGCTAAATAGCTTTTCAATAAAAAAAACACTGTTCGTCAGGAAACAAGATCGTCTTTTTCGGGTGTTGAGTTTTTTCGGGTCAATTGGGTCGCAAAGCGAGAAAAAACACACCTTTTTTATGCAAGTGATTTATGAAATCAGTTTCTTTTTTTTTTTTTTTGGTTATCAAAAGCTTAGTGCAAACTTTTTTTAATCCAAAAAAACGATGAAATTTGTCCATAAATCCACACTTTTAAGAAATTAAATTAATTTACTAAAATTATGCAATGTTTTTGTGTTGTGATTTGATAACAAAAAATTTGAATTTCTTAAATTTCAAATTTGAAAATTATCACCATAATTATCAGATGAAGATGATTTTTTTCCTTTTTAGATAGATAGAATTTTATCTGATTTTTAATTGTGTGTTTGCGTAATTTTTTAAAAATTGCGAAATTTTTAATTAAGAAAATTATTTTACAAAAAAAAACTGATTCAAATTACACACAGAGATATTTTTTTAAATTTGTTTTTTTTTTTTGTAATTCATCATCATAAATTTCTGTTTTATAGGAAATTTTAAAATTTTGTTCGTACACTTGTTTGTTTCTCCGACACTAGATGGCGACAGCGTTTGCGTTTCTCGTAAAATTTTTTCAAAAAAATAAATTCTTTTTTTTACGAATTTCAACCAAATTACGAACAACAATTTTTTTTAACGAACTCTGAGTGATCAATGATGAATTCAAAAAAAATCAATCAATTAATCAATTAAATTTCAAACAAAAATAAAGGAAATTAATGAGAAAAAATGACTGAGTGAATAATTAATAAACAAAACAAAATGAATTACAATTAATTCGTAAAAAAAGTGAACAATTTGTCTCTCTCTGTGTGTGTAGGCGTGTTTGTGGGTGTGGTTTGTGTGTGATAATGAAACGATGATGAAAAAAAAATCTTAAATTTTTTTTTAAATTTTATTAATTTTTTAAATTTTTTTAAATGAGATTTTTTTCTTGTATGAAGTTTTTTTGGTATTTTTGGTGTTGTTTTTTTTGTATATCAGTGATGATTTAGTTAAATTAGATTTGGTTTTAGTGTGCGTGTTTGGTTGGTGTGATGATGATTATGCTTTTTTAGATTTTTTTGCTTTCATACTAGCCGGTAATGGAACCAATTTTCCGGTCACGTATTCTGTTTCTATAGAAACTGGCCCTGTTTCCACTAAATCATTTGGTTCCAATGATTGTAGTTGATTATGTTGATTATTATCTTGTTGTTCTGGTTCTTCATATGCACCATAGGTATCGTATGTGTTCTCTGATGATGATGAATGATGATCTTCTCTTCGTTCGGCTGATGGTGTGATTGGATTCCAATCTCCTTGTGAATAATTTGGACTATTTATTGATGGTGGCATGAAGTTTGAGGTGCCACCAGGGTAGTTTGGTCCTGGACCCATTGGACCTGGTCCTGGCATATAGTTTGACATTGAATTTTGATTTTCATTAGAATTATAATGTGGATTGTTCATTGGTGGCATAAAGTTAGGACCATTGTTTTGTGGTTGATAGTTTGGACCATTTCCCATTGGTGGTGCCATATAGCTTTGTCCGCCATTCATCGGTCCATTCATTTGTTGTGGACCTGGACCAGGCATGTACATGCTTTGACCGCCACCATTCATTGGGCCATTCATTTGTTGTGGTCCCGGTCCTGGCATATAATTTGGTCCATTCATTGGTCCACTGTTCATCTGTGGTGGTGGCATCATGTTTGATTGACCATTGTTCATTGGACCAGGTGGACCATTCATTCTCATTTCATTCATTTGTGGTGGAGCCATCATGCTTTGTGGTGGGCCATTGTTCATATAATTTTGCATATTGTTCTGTTGATTCATTTGATTATTCTGGTTATGTTGGTAGCTTGATTGTTGTGATTGTGGGCCATTGTTCATTGGTGGCATATAGTTTGGTCCTGGACCTTGTTGACTTTGTGGACCTGGCATATAGCTCATCATTTCATAGTTTGACTGTTGTGGTTGAGGTTGATGTTGTTGTTGTGGTTGTGGTCTTTGTGATTGTTGGCTTGGGCCTGGTCCATAATTTCCGCCCATGCTCACTTCAGTGGAACCCATCGGTGCAGCAACCTGAATCATTTGTTGGTGTTGTTGCTGATCACCATGAATTGGGATTTGATCATTAGTGGGCGTAGTGATCAAGGCACCATATGGATCAGGGTTGGATGGCGTCAACGTGGCCAATGGCTTATAATCACCGGTTGTGTAACCTTCTTGTTGTGGTTGTGGTCTGCTTGGTGGTTTGTCAGCTGGTCGTTCCATTTGTGAGCTCATGTGGTGTTCCAAAGGTTGTTTCATGTTATCATCTTGTCCTTGGCTTTGTTGTTGTTGTTGTTGGTTATCACTTTGCAACATCAACGGACTGATTGGTCCAATTGGAATGGCAACCGGCACCATGACTTTTTCCCGTTGTACTAATGGCACTGGGACTGGCACTTCAACTGGCACTGGGACTTTGACTGGATATGGAGATTTGATTTTGACTGGTACTTGGACTGGCACTTTGACATATTTCACATATGGCTTGTAGACAACTTTTACTGGCTGTCCTGATGGTGATGGTGGTTTTGGGTGTGACATTTTCGGTGGTGGAGGTGGCATTTGACTGGTCATCGGATGTGACATTGGAGGTGGCATTGGTGGTGGCGGATTAGCTCCCATAAAGCTGCTGATATGTGGTGGTGTGTCATCACCGGTGTAATCAAATGGTGAACCATCTGGCAATGTTGGTTCCAAACCGAATGGTGGGATACCATTTTCATTCATGTAAAAGCTTTGATCCATATCCTTGTTGTCATACATTGATGGTTTGCCATGGAATGATGGTGGTGGTTGTGATTCTTGTGGGAAGAACAATGGTGATGGATTCAACAGTTCCATACCAATTGATCCTTTACCAAATGCTGGTGCTTGCATATGTTGATGTGGTGTTGGAACCATCATTTGGGAGAATGTTGATAGATGTGCTCCGCCTAGACCTTGTGGGCCACCAGCACCACCAGGGTGATGCATAGAATGATGGAACATTGGTGGTGTCATTTGTGGTCCATGCATTGAGGCATGGTGTGGGTGGTGTGGTGGTGAGTGTGCTGTTGGAGCAAATGGTGATTGTTGTGCAAATGGTGATTGGTGATGATGTGAATGGGAATGGTGCGGTCTTGGCATTTGAAATTGAAATGGATTAGATGCTGGTGGCATCATGTGAGGTTGTAATTGTGATGCTGCTTGTTGTTGTTGATGATTTGGTGATGGCAAGAATGGCGGCCTAGCGAATGGAAATCTACCTGATTTCAAACGAAACGGTATACGAGGCCTAGGAAAACCATGGCACATTACTGCGGCCAACACCAATACGGTGGTTGTGGTTAATTTGATCATCATTTTGAGTGTGGTCAATCAAATATCACCAAAAATTTCGAGGAAAACAAAATTCAACAAACAAACAAAAAAAATTATCGTCGAACCACACGACGAAATTTAAAACAAAACTATTAAGTGTTTTTTTCAATGATGAAAAACGTTTAATGATTTAACCGAAACATCTGAGAAACAAACACCGAACAACAAAAAACGAATACGAAAAAATGATGGAACTTGATGGAACCACCAACAACAACTTGATCAAAGTTTTCAAAAAAAATTAATTATGAAGCAGCATTTTGGAAAGATGGTGCCGTTTTTATATGTGGACCACGACAACCATTCCAACGATTGCTTGGTTTGCTTTGGTTGATTACTCTCATCTTCTCTTCGTTTCTCTCAACATTTCTCTCTAAAAGAGTTGTTGTTGCGTTATCTTCTTGTTATTTTCCCCCACAGAAAAAAACTACCCAAAAAAAATATATTTTTAATACTACTCTTTAAAATTTTTTTTAGAGTGCACCACCACCACCTCACCGCCACCAACCACCACATGCTTATTTTTGTTACCCGTATTTCATCAAGCAGACAATTTCATTCAATGGTGAAAAATAAT
>JAOWBP010082535.1:0-27482 GCA_028571105.1 Tragopan temminckii
GATTTCATATACAAAGTACAAGGGCTGCTCCAAAAGTAATGCCGCCTATTTTATTATGTTGGCCCACAGTGTCAGAGGTGGATGTTGGTGGTGTGGCAGTAGAGGTTGAACCATCTCACGAAGATTCTGTTGAATTTTGTTGTCCTGTGACAGATGGAGTGAAGAGGCAGTCTGACAAAACAGCGTCTGGCATGGAAATGTGTACGAAGCAAAAACGTGTCCTTGAATTTCTCCATGTGGAAAAGAATCGCATCCACTGACATTCATTGATGCTTGCCGAATGCTTATGGAGACCCAAAAAAGTGGTTTTTAGCACAGTGAGGCCATGAGTGGCACGTTTCAGCAGTGGCAGCAACAACATGAAAGATAAGCTGTGTTCTGGATGGCCGTGCACAGCAGTCACACCATGAAATGAAAAGTATCTCGGTCAGCTAATCCACGTGGATTTCTGGATTTTGAACAGGGTACTGTGTGTGGAGCTGAATATCGGCTTCGATCCATTGGAAATAATGGTGGCAATATTGGAATATCGCAAAATTTGCACCAAGTGGTTCCCACAAATGCTCACCCAGGAACAGAAAAAACACCAAATGCAAGCTTGTCAGGACCCATTAAACAAATAGGAGGCTGAAGGTGACGGTTTCCTGGATCGCATCATTACTGATAATGAGATGCGGTGCCACTATTATGAGCTGGAGTCAACTCAAGTTGCCCGTAGAGTGGTGTCATATGAATTCCTCATCAAAGAAAATGCTCAAGAAGCAACCCTCAGCTGGTAGAGTGATGGGAACTGTCTTCTGGAATAGGAGAGGAGTGGCCCTTCTTCATTTCCCAGAACCCAGAAAAGCCATTGACTTGGAGTGCTACATCACGACGCTGAAGAAGCTGAAGTCAGACGGGAAAAGAAGAGAGTCTTTCTCTTGCAACATGATAACGCCAGGCCCCATACCAGTGTGAAGACTGTGTTGCACATTGCCAGTCTTGGCTGGACTATCCTCCAGGGGGCCATTTCGTCCTGACTTAGTGCCTTCTACTTCCACCTTTTTGGACTGCGTGGGCAACATTTTCCTAGCAATGATGATATCAGAACAGCTGTGAAACAGTGGGTCACATCCACCGGTGCAGAATTTTATAGGCATGGCATGTAGGCTCTGGTTCATCTCTGGTGAAAATTCATAGCTAATGGTGGTGATTATGTTGAAAAATAGCATTGTGTAGCTGTGATTTTGCTCTATCAAATAGTGTTCTTGTGCCCCTTGTATCTGTTGTTGCTTCCGTGGAAATAAGTAGGAAGCATTATTTTCAGAGCAAGCAGTGTAATTGCTAGAGAGCAATGAAAACCAAAGAGCAGTGTTAGGTCTGACTATTGTATTTAAAGTGTTGCATTAAGAGTTTCTTTAGATAAAGGTTCTATTTATAGTACTTTGCAACCTCACCATACTTCTGCTTTATTTAGCACAGGCAAATGAGACTTGGGCTAGGCCCTCCTTCCTCTCCAGTACTCTTGTGGCTCCAGAATCAATTTATTGTCACTTGTGTTGCTTTTCTTTTTTCAATTTGTTGATATTTGTTAAATATTGCACAGATCTTGTTGTGCCCTCTTGTTTTAGGTCTTTTTCATCGCAAAACATGCGTGCTCTTGCAGCTCAGAAAGCAAATGGTATCCTGGGCTCTATCAGAAGGGGAGTGGCCAGCAGGGAGAGGGAGGTGTCTGTCCCTCTCTACTCTGCCCTTTGTGAGGCCCCATCTGCAGTCCTTTGTGCAGGTCTGGAGCCCCTAATACAGAAAAGACAGGGAGCTGTTGGAGAGGGTCCAGAGGAAGGCCACAAAGACGATCAGAGGGCTGGAGCACCTCCCCTACGAAGACAGGCTGAGGGAGCTGGGCTTATTCAGCCTGGAGAGGAGAAGGCTGCAGGGTGACCTCCTTGCAGCCTCCCAGTGCCTTAAGGGAGCCTACAAACAGGAGAGGAGTCAACTCTTTACAAGGGTAGATGATGGCAGGACAAGGGGAAATGGTTATAAGTTGAAGGAGGGAAGACTTAGTTTGGGTATCAGGGGGTAGTTCTTTACCAAGAGAGTGGTGAGAAGTTGTAACAGGCTACCCAGAGAGGTTGTGGATGTTCTGTCCCTGGAGGTGTTCAAGGCCAGGCTGGATGGTGTCCTGGGCAGCCTGGTCTAGTATTAGATATGGAGGTTGTTGTCCCTGCCTGAGGTGGGGGGGTTGGAGCTTGGTGATTCTTGAGGGCCCTTTCAACCCAAGCCATTCTATTATTCTATGATAATTCTAAGATCTACCCAACACTTCCTACTGCATTACCAGCAGGAGCAGGGAAGCGATCATCCCTCTCTACTCAGCTCTGGTGAGGCTGCACCTGGAGTATATTGTGTTCTGTTTTGGGCTCCTCACTGCAAGAACGACATCAAGGCCCTGGAGCATGTCCAGAGAAGGGCAATGAAGCTGGTGAGGTGTCTGGAGCAAAAGTCTTATGAGGAGTGGCTCAGGAAGCTGGGATTGTTTAGTCTGGAGGAGGCTCAGGGGAGACCTCATTGCGCTCTGCACCTACCTGAATGGAGGTTGTGGTGAAGTGGGGGTTGGCCTCTTCACCCACGTCACTAGCAGAAGGACTAGAGGGAATGGCCTCAAGCTGCACAAGGGAGATTCAGGTTGGACATTAAGAAATTCTTCTTATTTGAGTGAGTGGTCAGGCACTAGGACGAGCTTTCCAGGGAGGTGATAGAGTCATCATCCCTGGAGGTGTTCAAAAAACGTTTAGATGTTGTACTGAGGAACATGGTTTAGTGGGAAATATTGGTGATGGGTGGACAGTTGGACTGGATGATCTTTGATCATCTTTCCTATCTTTGGTGATTCTATGATTCTATGAAATGACACCCCATCTAATGCTTGATCCGTTACACTCCCTCTCCAAAATACCTTTCCTTGTGAAAGGATGAAAATACCAAAACCTGGACCTGGTCCTTAAATGGGGATGTCACTCTGATGTGCCCACTGTCCCCTTTGTGCAGCCTGCCCACCACATCAGGCCATGAGCTCTGCTTCCTGCAACATTTCAGAACCCAGAACATCTCCCATTTTGTGTTGTTTTGTGCCTAAACCTGAGCACAAGGACACTGTCAGTATACCAGGAGAAGGAAATTCTCTGGGGTTTATGTCCTCCGGTGGGACTAGGTCAATTTGCAGTGAATCATGTTGCATGTGACAGGAGTTGATTTAACTCCACAGTGACATTTTCTTATTTCCCTTCCCTCATATATAGCAATGCCATGAACTGAGAGAACATGATAAATGAAATTAGGACAAAAGTAACTGGTTTCTCTCTGTATCAATGTAAGTAGTAAACTAAGGGGGCTGAGAATGAGTCCCTAGAAGCCAGAATATGCAAAAAATGCCCATTTCCTTACAGAAAAAAATCTGCCATGCTGTGCTCAGAGTAGAACAAATTTCACGTGTCCATTGTTCCTTGTGGCAGGCTCGGAAGACCATGCTGCTCTGGCAATGTCTGCGTGCCAGAATTTGTTTCTAGAGCCTTACAGAGAAGACGCATCAATTACAAGATGGACCACAAGAAGCCTGCTCTGAGATTGGCTTTCTTGAATGATGAAAAGATGAGGTAATTACAGGGTATTTAAGTACTTCCTCTAGGGGGAAATTCAGAGGCCTCGAAGTTTTTTTCATTCAAGAAAAGGGCGTAACAAAGATCAAAATTCGGAAGCAGAATCATGTAAACTTCTGTCTGAAAAACAAACATTTATATAATTTTTTTTGTGTGTGTTTCTATATAAGAATAAATACATTTTTAACAGTGAGAAGGTTCATTCACCAAATCAAGTAATAAATTCTTCTTCCCTTGACACCTACAAATGAGGTCTGGCTGCTTTCAGGATTATGCCTTTCAGTCAAACTCACGTTATTCAGATCCCTATATATATGTGTGTGTGTAAGGGAACAAGACTCTATGGGATACACTGTGCAGGCAGTAAGACCAGATGATGCAATTGTCCATTTTGGCCTACTGCAATAATTTTAAAAGGCTTGCATGACTTTTGGAGGAGTATCACTTTGTAATTAATCTGAGGTGAAAGTGCTACAGCATCACTTCAGCAAAAGAGCTCCAAACCAGGCTGAACTGTACTGAAGGCTCACAAAGGCAGATTGTGTTCTCAGTATTAGATGGTAAAACTCTTTTGGACTAGAAAGACTTGTGAAAAAATGCTTCTTTGCATATTTTACGGAGGTTCTAAGTGAAAGTGCAACATGATACACTTAATGGACTCAAACAAGTGATGCCGTTACAGAGGACATTTTGGAGTAACACTGTGCACAGGTATTCTGGCTCTGGCCATTGAGCACTGCTAATACAGTTTCATGGATATAGATTTTCTACCAGTGTATCACCACAGAAGACTTTCTTTAACGTGGCACTATGAAAGCCAGTTATGCTTAGTTATGCTAAGCTTAGGCTTTAAGAAAACCAGGGATACTGGAAGACTTGCTAGAGAAGAGAAGCATTTGCAACACTGTAATCAGAGTAATCACCACAGTGGTTATGGGGCCGTTCACTGACATCTGAGACAGAACTGAACCTCATCTCTCTCACAGTGTGTACCTTTCTCCTTAACTGGTGCAGTATATTTTGGAAAAACCCAGAAAGATACGGTACCTTCTGCACACATCTCACTCTGGTTGTTCTGCACTTCAGGTACTTCCACTGTCTGCACAAGGCCCCCTCCCTATCCCTCTCCCCCTCCCACTCCTTCTCCCTTTCTCCCTCTCCTTCTCTCTATCTTCCTCTATCTCCATCTCTTTCCCTTCTTCTGCCACTCTCTCTGTCTCTGCCTCCCTCTCCTTCTTCCTTTCCCTCATTGTCTCACCCTTCCTCCCTCACTCTCCTTGTCCCTCCCTTCCTTTCCCTCCCTCTCATTCCCTCCATCTCTGTCCCTGTCCATCTCTCCCCCTCACCCCCTTTCTATCCCTCTCTCCCTGCTTTTTCCTCTCTCTGTCTCTATTCCTGTCCTTCTCCCCTTCTCCCATTCCCTCCCTATCTCCCTCTCCCTTCTTCTCTCTTTCTCTGTAAGTCATGCTTAGGTTCCTGTACAGGACCCATCCAGATAGGGAAGGAAAAGCAGCAAGGTGGCTCTGGAGGCTCAGCTGCTGGCAAAATGCCAGGAGGCAGTCAGGGGTTCTAAGCAAATCTTCTACAGGATCTTCCCCACTGTGACACTGCCAGGTGTCACTGTTTAACAAACCAGTCCACTGGCAGGGTGCCTTCTGCCCCTGAGTGACAGGCAATTGCAGTCCCTTGGCCTTGCTCTCCCTGTGTTGCTGCCTAACACCTGCAAGGCATGCTCCAGCACAATATGGTAGTGCAAGGACTTTTATTCAACTGTTAGACCATAGTGGATAATTTGGCGAATGAGACAGCCCTTGCCATGCCAATACAGGACAGGAGTTTCTGCTTTCACTTGACAGTGACAGCAGCAGTGGCGTGAGCAGGTGCAGCCTGTTGCCTGTGGTTTCTTTTTCTCCTCTTGGTCTTCTTCCTTTTGGAGGGTGAGGCCATGCACTGGCTTTGCGGGACAGCCCTGCCACGGTGCTTGGGCCCATTTCCCAGAAGGTGCTGGAGTACAGAGCTGTTCTTCACAGCCATCTGCAAGTGGCATGGAGAGATGCACTGTTGGTTGCTCTTCTTAGAAATCCTCCCAGCCATGTCCATGGTCTTGTGCGTCACCCACTGTAGCACAGCAGCCAGGTAGACAGGAGCCCTGGCTCCAAAGCGTTCAGCAAACTGGCCTCTGCGTAGCTGCCTGTCTATGCGGCTCACAGGGAAGAGCAGCCCAGCCCGGGAAGAGCGGGAGAAGCGACTCTTTTTGGCCTTTGCTTCCCTGCTGGTGGAAGGTTCTCCAGAGCACGTTGCCTCAGGCTCCCTCTTCTGGTCGGGCATAGTGCAGACCCCCTCTGTTTTGGGTGTGCTGTTTCCTCCCATAGGTCTCTCCATGCTGCACAACCTGATCTTCCCGTGCCTATGTCTGCCTTTCCTGCCTGCTCTTGAAGTATTTGCTGGCCCCTGATGGTGTTTTCTGTCCGTTGCGCCCCTACCAGCCCAGCATAGAGGTCTTTGTGGCAGGGTGGCCCCACGTGCTCCGGCAAGGACCTCCCCACCCTGGCTGAGCTTCCCTGAAGAAGGGATTTAGCTCAGACCTTCTCCTCTGCAGGGTGAGACCCTTTGCTCACCAGCCCAGTGGGAACCAGGGCACCCCTTGTGTGGTGGGACCTCCTCTGTGATCTCACCTCCCTGCTTGTGACACCATCCCCGTTGGCACCACCACCTGGAATGAGCTCAGGGATGGCCTCTGCATCCACCCTCTCCCATTTTCCCATGTCAATGGCTTTCCCAGTGTATAACTGTACAAGGCCAAGCCACAATGGAATCCTGAACTCTCCTCCTTCCAGTTTTGTTTTTTTTTTTTCTTGTTGTAATTATCCACTGTGTATTCTCACACAAATCAAGGGATTTAGTGATACCTTTGGAAGTGTTCATGGCAGTCTGATGGAATACAGAGGCTGTTTCTGTCAAAGAAAGGTGGTAGTTGCTTTCCATCCTTTCAGGCTACCTCTAGAGGAGACCATGAATCAAGGCCTCTGATATATATGATGTTCTCTTGAGCAACAGACATTTCTTAACTTAATAAATGTTTGGATGGCAATATCCTAAACTTACATTGGATTTTATTTCCTAGATTTCCTTAGAATACTGATAAACAAAAACCTACCTCTACAAGTAATAGTCAATATTCCTAAGGTTATACGATCCAAACAGCTCAGGTAAAAGACTAAATTTGGTAGGAGTTTTCTTATGCAACAATAGAACTTGAAAATATGTTCTTGATTTGCCACAAAGGTCTTCTGCTTATTAAGGATATCACTAGTTTATAGCTGTTGGGAAGACAGAAGTCTGAAACTTAGCTTTTGCCTCAGCTCACATAGAACTGAGTCCACTTGTTTGTCAAAAAGTAGGTTCAGAGTAAGTAAAAAGCGCTACAGGGAGACAGCAGCAGTGTTGCTTCTCTGAAAAGAAAACTGGGACCTGAACACTTGCTCGGGGAAAACAAAATCCCATCCAATCTGGGGCATAAGAGTTAAGACTTCCTCTTCTACTAATCATTCTGGAAAACAAACAAACAAACATGCAAGAACCATAACTCTGTTGATACACTCAGTGATGGTTTTGGGGAAAAACTTTGCCACATGTGCTACCTCTGGATGGCCTAGCAAGCAGAAGGTGGCAGCAGGTATCACTGAGAGCACCCACGGACAGCCCATTTCCTTTATGAGATTCCCAGTGGTTGATGTCTATACTACAGGCAGTTATAAGCAGGATACATGGAAGAAAAAAATGCTTATTTTAAAAATTCAATTCCTTCTCTCTCACAGAAATATCTGGGAATCTGGGAATGCTAACACTCTGGCCTCAAAGCTAGTGACTTCTGCACTCAAACTTCTAGCTAATTTCTACTTGTCAATTACATCTTTGCTCTTTGCTTTGTCTTTCTATCTATCTATCTGTCCTTTTTTTTTTTTTTTTTTTTTTTTTAAGCATTTTCCCCACACTAAAACCCCAGAGAGATCTCTTACGGTGTTAAGGTTCAGTGCTCTTAATGTTCCTCCCAGGAGCAGCTGGATATAATGACACTTTTGAGATGTCAGAATTTCAGCCCCCTTTCATAGAGGAGGCAGCACTGTGAAGCTACGCAGATTGTGTTTGAAGATTTTCTTGCCTAGCTGCCTTGCTCTTTCTATGGTCAGCTGCATAAAATGTCTCCTAAAGTGTGGCTAGGTGAATTGTGTTCTAGATCCATTTTAAGCATAAACGACTGCATAAAGCTGAAAACTGATTGACCAAGGGTTGAAAGGCTGGAGAGCAGCCCTATGGAATGGGATCTGGGGATTCTGGTTGACAGGAAGTTGAATCTGAGTCAGCAGTGTGCCCTGGCAACCAAAAAGGCTGACTCTGCCCTGGGGTGAATCAAATCCAGCAGCACAGTTAGCTGGATGAAGGAAGGGAAGCTGCACTGGTGCAGCTTCACCTCAAGCCACTGTGCTCAAATTTGGGTGCCACAGTATCAGAAGGACATAATACTATTAGAGGGTGTCCAAAGGAAGCCTGTGAAGATGAGCAAGATGAGATGTACAGAGACCAAGATGTATGAAGAGTGGCTGAGGCCATTGGTTTGTTCAGCCTAGAGAAGAGGAGACTGAAAGGAAGCATCATGGTGGCCTAAAGCTTCCTTGCAAGGGGAATGGAGGGGCATGCAGGCAGGCTTTTCTCTCTGGCAATGGTGACAAGAACTGAGGGAACAGTGTGGAGTTGCATCAGGGGAGGCTCAGATTGGATATCAGGAAAAGGTTCTTCACCGGAGGGTTGCTGGGCACTGGAGCAGGCTCCCCAGGGCACTGGTCATGGCTCCAAACTACCAGAGTTCAAGGAGAGTTGGGACAACACTCTCAGACATGGGGTTTGAATTTTGGGTGTTCCTGTGTGGAGCCAGGAGTTGGACTTTATGAACCTCGTGGGTCTTTTCTAACTCAGGATATTTTATGAATTTATGATTCTAAACTGCAGAGTACAGGAATGGAAATACTAAGTCAGGAATAAATGGCATCTGAATGGAAATACATATGAAGA
Organism: Tragopan temminckii; assembly: GCA_028571105.1. Classification (NCBI taxonomy): domain Eukaryota; kingdom Metazoa; phylum Chordata; class Aves; order Galliformes; family Phasianidae; genus Tragopan; species Tragopan temminckii. The sequence continues at coordinate 8,706 of JAOWBP010082535.1, forward strand.
AGCAGCTAAATAAAGAGTGTGGCAAGGGATAAAGGCATGTCATCCTTAATGGGTGCAGAAATTTGTCATTAAACTAACTAGAAAACAAGGAGATTAATAATTTAAACCCATAAAAACACAATGACAAAGGGCTGAGAAACAGGCTTGCAGCCGTGAAATACCCAAGCAGGAAAATAAAGAACGCTGAGAGTCAGCAAGTTTTCCTCAGACTTTCAAGGGAAAAATCAGGCAAAAGTCCTTAGGAAATCTCTACTCATCAAAGATGTAAAAGGCACAACCCAAATTCAGTTAATAATGATTGCTAATTACTGCCAATAAAAAAGATGCTCCAAGGACATGATGACAACTCAGCATCTCTCTTGTGCAGCAATACTGTTCCTTTCCAGATTACCGGTACACATGTACCTTGGCACTTGTAGGTATGAGAGCAAAATGAGTTTTGCTTAAGACAGAAGTCTTCTGCCACTTCCAGAAGGATTCACATTCAGCTCTCCTATAACAAATATAATAGAAACTATATTATTTTTTATATATCTGGGGAGCAAAGCATAAAATTTTAGAGTACAGCCTCTACCCAGTAAGTTTATCTTATTTTCTTTGATTTTTCATTTTCATTCTACACCTTTGCAGTTGCTTTCATTTTAAAAAGCTACTCCTCAATGTGTACATTTATAAATTAAGACTGATTATTTTCTGGAAGAAAACTCAGAATAATCTAGTGTGTCCATCTTCACTACCTTCACTTTACCTATTTTTTCCATCAGTTCCCCCTGCTGTGGCACCCAAGATTCCATACACCAGAAAAGCTCAGAAAGATGATGTCAAGGTGAGCCAAATAAATAACAAAAAACATCTCCTAAAAGCACATGTTAATACAAGGTTAAAAAGCGTCAGCCTTCGATCTCTTCTAGTTTTGATTTAGTTTTAGATTCCAGCTAATTCCAGGTGGTGTAAAGCATGCAGATGTATGAACTTGAATCCTGAAAAAATATGCCCTTTTTTTCAGCTGAAAGTGAAGAACAGCATTAAAGTCCCAAATAAGCCACTGAGATTCAGGCACAATGTAAGTTGGTCACACATCCAAATTCTTGTTATACTACAAGATGTCCATTTGCTTTGTCTCCAGCTGTCAAGTGTCCCAATACCTCCACTTCCTCCAGCTCAGCTGAGACTGCAAACCCAGCCTACATCATTAGTAATTCTCAGTGTTTGACTGCCAAGAGAGATCTGGAGGAGTCCTTGGCAGGACAAAACTAGCTCTGCCCCAACTTGTCCTGCAAACAGCTGCTTGAGATGGGAGTGGTATACCTGCATGTCCCCTGCCAAGATTTTTTCACAAGTGCATTCAGAAAGCTGGAAAGCAAGGGCAGCAGTGTCTGGAATGCTGAAATATCTGAGGGGCCCACCTCCCTGTTCAAAGGAACCCATGCCACTTACAAATTTTCTAAGATTCTGCTAGAATCTCAAAAGTGAACCAGTTGCTAGATAAATGCTACACATGCCTACTTATGTCTTTGGATGAACGGTCTCTTATTCAAATAGGAAGAACATTTAGAGCATGGGAAAGTTGGGAAATAGTATTTGCTTTGTCTTAGAGCCGATGAGGAAGAGAGAAGGTCAATAAAGGCAGAGCAAAATCAATACCTATGAATAGTTCCGTCCAGTTAGAATCAACGTCAACAATTGCAGTTAGACTGATCTCTGAAAATACTTGGTGCACGCTATTCCAGAGAGTCCTGTTATTATTCTTATGGTGGCTTAGCCCTGGCATAAAAATAGCTAGACTTAGCATAACCTTCTCATCCTGAAAGATGAGCAAGGAAAAAGGATGTTTCTTTGCTGATGTTTCAAACTGTAACAGGCAGTTCCTCACCTCTTCAACTTCAGTATGCCCTTCCTCCTCCTGTTAGGTTTTGTTGTTTTTTTTCAGAAACTGATGGCAATATATGCTGTTGGTCAAGATACCAACTGAAGTTTCTTACACTGAAACTTCATACAAAACACTGTCTTTTAATTAATCACATGGAGTGCAGACTAGCTCCAGGGATACAGGAAGGTTTGGCACCTCTGTTACCGCTCTCCCAGTTTGATGCAGAAGTGTATAATTTAACTTGGAACAGGCTTTTTTTGGAGCAATGTTTGAATGTTCAAAAAGCTAAGATGTGCTGGATGTTGCTCGTGAGCATGATAGATCAACCAGTCTTACAGAGATATCAGTCTGTTTCTAATGCTCTAATTCCTGTCTGAAGGAGTCTTACTCAGGATTGCTTTCTGAAAAGCAGCCTATGCTGTTCAGGATTGAGAAAATAAAAAGCCAACTGAAATGCAAATATTTCACAATTGTTAGCTCCCAACTTCAAATCCTGGTGTGGTTCATTTCCATCAGTCACTCAGAGAGGAGGCGAGATCTCTACAATAAAAGCTACCAGCTCAGAATGTATCATATATTTGAGCCTGGTACGTTCATGCTGCAGTTCCTTTTCAGGATTATTTGAAACCAAAGACTCTTTTAACGTCCCCCAACTGTGAAATCCCAGTTCCACTCTATTAGGAGTATTTGTAGGTAGTAGTGTCTTTGAAACCTGCCTTGTCAGGAGTACAGAAGCAGCTTGTTGATGGCTGGAACAGAGCAAAAAGATATGGTCTTTGTTTTGTTCAGTGTCCATGTGGAAAAACAGGTCTGTCTCACCTAGTATTTGTCCCTCTTGGGTAAGGTGGAACAAAGCCTTTCTTGTCCACGTTGAGATCAGGATAACAGAAATCTATCTTCATGGGAGAGAAAAACCTTCCCATAATCAGGGAGGCTTCCAGCATGACCACTTGTCACCTGAGGACAAACATAACCTGTTTACTGCTGCGTCAATTCTGCAGGTGCTATCAAATCACTGTGGAACTCTGCAAATAACATCACTGCAAGAATATTCTTCTTTTGCTCAGTTCAACCTAGTGCAAATACTTCTCTGTCGTACAAGGAGACAGTGTAAGGAAAAAAGACACAGTCACTGTCTGAGTAGCACCAAGCTCACAGTTGTAAGGAAACAAGTCAGTCCAGCACTTCAGACTGATGGCAGTCATTGCCAACAGCCTAAAGGGTCTCTGTGCAACAATGTGTTAGGTCTCCTGGAACCTAGTCTCAAATTTGAGGCCTGTTTCTAAACCTCATCAGAGACTTTCTAGATAACCAGATCCTTTCTAGATACCAGCTATGCCAAGAAAGAAATTAAGATGATGATGTCTAGTGGCTGGCTGCTGCAGGTAGTTTACCTACAGCACTATGATTTCCACAAACTTATGGCAGAAGTGGGATTCAGTTGCAAGTACTGCCTCTAACATAATACATAACATAAAATAATACACATTTTTCAGAAGGAATAAAAGCACATGAAATGGTGAAACTACTGGAGCCACATCTTGCTTTGTTAGGTCATACCAATGCATAGTCACATATTTGCAGCCTAACTTCTACCTTCTGTAAACACAAGTGTAGCTCGTGCTTATTGCAAATTCTGAATAGTAAGCGTAATTCAGGTCTCAGTCAGAACCCTCCCAGAGATCAAGCAGCAGAACAGTGGAACAACCTCCCTTTGCTGGATGACAATACTTTACAATCATGACAAAGAAAACTCAGGTTAGCAGTTTTGTCACAGGAATATTATTTCAAAGCAGACAATCTTGTATGCCCAAATGCAGGAAAGACCAAAGGCAAAGGCAGGCCCATAGAGACTGCAACATACGGCACAGCTCTACTTTCAGCAGATTGTAGACAGCATTTCTTTCATTTATTTATAAAACACTGTCATTTTTAGATAACTGGTTATTTTAATAAAAATTTAAAACGGGAGAGAGAATTGAAAACCCAGCATTGGATAGATGATCCAGGAGTTTGAGAAGTGTACCCATTTCCAGCCATATTGTAGTGCTGAGCATGTTGGAGTTACCTTGACCCTCTTGCACTTCTCTAGCTCATTGAGACTGCGATTTCAATCAATGCCACATGTCAGCTAATTGTCAACTAGTGCTACTTGTTGAAAACAGATACAGTGACTTGGACACACACTCTCACAGTTGGTGTTTAAAGATCAGAGCTCAACTAACTGATATTCACGTTCTTGCTCTTCAGCAGGGTGAGGAGACTGACCTCTCAAACGCAACTCAGTATCATTAAATCCTTTGGGAGCCATATTTGCTGCATCTTTTTGCTGCATGTTAAACAGATCAGCGAAGGAGGCATTACTCAAAATGTACTTTGAATCAGACAAAAGGCAGCACATCAGAATCTGGGCTGTCCAAAACAAAGAAGTCAAAGAAAAGTTTTAAAGACTGCAGAGAGCCGCTAAGTTGGAAACCTAGCCCATGCTGCAAATCTCCTTGTCTCTTTCCAGTCATCTTGCAAGTGTTGGATCTCTACCACAAGAGCTGCTTCCTACTTCTGACCAAGCCTTGGCTCATCCCAACAGGGCCTGGTGGGATGGCTTTGGTAAGGGTGCAGCTCAGGGACAAGCCAGCTCCAGAAGGCCCCATGCCATTGGTTGTGCCAAGGGCCAGGACACGCAGAGTGCACACCACCCTCAGACAGTGCTTCCCTCACCGCATCCCAACCATATTCCTCCCTGCCAGCCCAGGGCTGGATGCTTTCCCTCCATAGCAGACATGGCATCCCAGCCGAGGGTCCCCAGGGGGCCTGGCCTGGAGAGGAACTTATTGGGCTGTTCCACTGGGATTTGCCCCCTCATCTCTCCTCAGCAATCAAGGACCAGATGGGGAAGGACAGTGCTGCAAGGCCAGGGGTTCCCACAGACCAATCAACAGCTCCCTTCAGCAGCAGATGAATTACAGAGACTTTGACTCCATGCAGTGCTGCTACGGCAAAGCATGAGCTTCTCCCTTCTTCTGGTTGAAAAGCTTTGCCTGCTGCTTCTGCATCGACACAATGCAGGGAGGTTTCAGGTGTCATGGCCTTGCTGAGCAAGTCTTCAAGCAGCTCTTGGAGTCCCTGAGACGTAGGTTGTCAACTGCCCAGCTCCAGCCAGCTGACAGCAGGTATGCCCACAGTCACGTCCACCAACTTTCTGCCAATTCATCTTCTCCCTTTTGTCAGTAGATTTTCTTGTCTACCTCCTCTTCAGCATTTGTCTTCAGCATTTGCCAGTATTTGTTTTTGACACAGTGTTTGATGCCAGAGCATATATTCTGTGACAGCTTTCCATTTAGTTTCCCTTTGCTTCCTCTTTACTTGTCCATGCATCTCATGACACGCCTGTGCCTGCCACTCCCAATTCCTGGCAGTTGCAGGATGTCATCCAGAGAGCTGTGCGTTATAGCTCTTTGATTACTGAGTAGTCATCCCCAGATTGTGAAAACTGTAATCATTTTTTACAATTATGCTATCCCTGCACATTCTATAAGGGTGGTTTGGCACTGCTATCGAAAAGCCTGAGGAGAATATCCTGTGATTGCAGCACCATCTCTGTACTAGCTCTGCTTTAGACTGTAGTAGGAAGGTCTCATTCCTCTCTGTCCAGGACAGTCCTGAGTTATGCAGCAGGACTAATTCTCATGTTCCCTTGAGGACTGCAATTTTTGTTTCCTCCTATGCAGCCTGAAAGAACAAGAGCCAGATGGCTAACCCCACAAAAGTGCAATCCAGGATTATAATGGTTACACTGAAGATGGCATTCATGGTAGCTTGGGAAATCACACAGTGACCAGTGTCACTGGGGTCGTAAGGACTTATTCCTTCAGTTGTAGGATGTCCTTTTACTGTCTGACTCTTGTCATAGGGTCTCTGAATTCAGTACTTTTTTTCCACGGCAGCCACAGTCTCCAAGCATACCAGAAGGTGACACAGTCTGTTCTAAGATTCTTCAGATTTTCCTTCAGTTGTCAGTGCCCCTAAGCAGTTGCCTTCAGTAGCCTACGAGTATTAATAAATTCTTTAGATTTACACTGGGAAGTACGGAGACTGAAATGCTGGCGCTTCTGTTTTCCTTTCTTCTTAGTAAGGCGTGAGTTTACATGGAAGTGGATTGCAAATCATGTAGCATGATTTTTATTTTTTTTTAATTCGGTCACAATCTTGCAGTACTTTTTGTTTCAAGCTATTGTATTATACAGAAACCACATATTAACACTCTGAAACATACTTTGTGCAGTGGTCAGTGTATCTGTATTTTGCAGGTAAAACCAAAAAGTGAACTCTCACCTTTTGCCTCGGTAGTCACAGAAGCACAGAGCTATGTAACTTGGATCAATTTCTATTTTTCCTGCTATTTTGGGTTAATTTTCCAGTCTTCACTGAATCCCACACAACTACCATACACTTACCATTTCCTGTGACAGGTAATTCATGTCTTTGATATCTTCTTTTCTGAAATATCTTCCCTAATCTGTATACAGATCCTTCTGCTTGTGTTTGAATCTAAATATACCTTATACTGGATACATTGCGCAAAGTATCTCTTGAAGAGGACAGAATCTGGCATCCCAGCAGAAGTGAAATTATTGCAGCATCTTGTTCTGAGGTGCAATCAGTAGTGAGATTTGTTATTTCCAGTACACATGCAAACAGACTCATGCACTACAATTGCACATATGCATATGCATAAATGGCTGTTACACAGATCTACACAGATGCACAGAATGCTCTCATGAACACAAACAGCAACAACAACTTCCCACCCACTTCTGTCTCTGTCTGAGTAGGTTGAAAGTTTGCTAGCAGAAAACACATACACATCTGTGTGCTCAGGGGGCACCCTCAGCAGCTTGACTGAGACAATCAGTCTGTCTAGCGGTTGCCCCTAGTCTCTTACTTTCTTGGTAGGTAGATATATGAATCTCCAAGGCTAAGCCCCTCATCTGATGCTGGTACAGACCTTCATACAAACACACACACACACACATGCACACAGCTGGCTAAGACTCCTCTTTGTCCCTCCAGTAGCAGGCTCTGATTACATCCTGAGGCACACACACACTCTTGCACACACACACAGACACATGCACAGGGTTGTCTGATCATGGTGCCACCACTGTCACTTGGACTCTCTTGCACACACCTAAAATGGAGAGTTCCTCGCTCAGGAAAAGACTTAGAAATTGAATTTAATAGTAAGTGAAGAATGACTGTGCTGGTCAGGCACAGGGAAAGGCCAGACAATTGTACTGGCCAGTCAGAGATTTGCATAGGACATAGGACAGGACTTTTTAATTCCCAAATTCCTGTATTTTCCTATGCTCTCTCCTCCCTAAACCACCCAGATCATGGGGCTGAGACCAGTAGCCCAACTGAAGTGCATCTATACCAATGCATGCAGCATGGCCAACAAACAGGAGGAGCTAGAAGCCATAGTGCGGCAGGAAAACTGTCTTAGTCAACATCACCAAAAGATGGTGGGGACACTCTTATGACTGGAGTGCTGCAGTGGAGGTCTCTAAGCTCTTTAGAAGGGATAGGCAAAGGAGGAGGGGTGGTGGGGTTTCTCTCTTTGTTAGGGAATGTTTCCATATTGTAGATCTCAATGATGGGAATTGATAAGGTCAAGTCACTATGGGCAGGATCAGAGGGAAGGCCAACAAGGCTGACATCCTGGCTGAAGTCTGTTATAGACCACCTAACAAGAATGAAAAGACAGATGAAGCATTCTTTGAGCAGCTGGCAGAAATCACTCATTTGCTAGCCCTTGTTCTCATGGAGGACTTCAAGTTGCCTGACATTTGATGGAAGTAACATACAGCAGAAAGGAAGAAATCTAGGAGGTTTCTAGAGTGTGTGAAAGATAACTTCTTGAAACAGCTGGTAAGAGAGCCTACTATGGGAAGCAATGTGCTAGACCTGCTGTTTATAGAGAAGGACAAGGAGACGTGGTGCTCAGAAGCTGCCTTGAGCATAGTGGCTACGAAATGATAGAGTTCTCTATTCTTGGTGAAGACAGGAGTGGGGTCAGCAAAACAGCTACCTTGGAATTCTGGAGGGTGGACTTTGAACTGTTTAGGACATGGTTGGGAGAATTCCTTGGAAGTCAGTCCTGACAGTCAAAGGGGTCCTGAAAGGCTGGACATTCCTCAAGAAGGAAATCTCCAAGGTACAGGCTGCACCCCTGTACTGTAAGATGAACTGGCAGGGAAGACTGGCCCAGATGAACGGGGAGCTTTTGCTGAGACTCTGGGAAAAATGGAGTTTACCATCTTTGGAAGAAGGGACAGGCAACTTGGGAAGAGTAAAGGATGCTGCTAGGGTATGCAGAGAGAAAATCTGAAAGGAAGATGACCAGCAAGAACTTAATTTGGCCACCATTGTTAACAATAGTTAAAAACGTTTTTACAAATATATTAACAGCAAGAGGAGAGCCAAGGAGATTCTCCGTCCTTTATTGGATGTGGTGGGAAAATATTATCACTGATGATGAGAAAAAAGTGGAGATTCTCAATGACTTCTTTGCTACTGACTTCAATAGTCAGACTAGTTATTCTCAGGGTAGTCAGCCTCCTGAGCAGGAACACAAGGATGAATAACCCCTCCCTCCAATTCAGGAGGAAACAGTTGGTGACCTGCTACTCCACCTTGATTGTTGCAAGTTCATTGGGCTGGATGAGATCCACCTGAGGGTAATGACTAAGCTGGCAGAAGTGTTTGCCAAGGCGTTTTCCATCATTTATCAGCAGTCCTGGTCAACTGAGGAGGTCCCTGACAACTGAAGACTTGCCAGTGTGATACCCATCTACAAGAAGGGTCAGAAGGAGGATCCATGGAACTACAGGCCTGTCAGCTTGACCTCAATATCAAGGAAGGTCATGGAGCGTATCACCTGGAGTGCAATCACAAGGCACAACCAGGGGATCAGGCCTAGCCAGCATGTGTTCATAAAAGTCAGGTCATGCTTGACCAACCTGATATCCTCCAAGACCAGGTGACCCACCTAGTGGATGAGGGAAACGCTGAGGATGTAGTCTACATAGACTTTAACAAAACCTTTGACCCTGTCTCTCATGATATCCTCCTGCAGCTCAAGGCTTGTGCAGGTATACTCTTCCCTGGGTTAAAAACTGGCTGGATGGCCAGGCCCAGAGAGTGGTGGTGAATGGAATCATTCAGCTGGCAACCGATCATGAGTGGTGTTCCTTAGGGGTAACAGTACTTGGGCCAGTTCTGTTTCATACCTGTAATGATGATCTGGATGGGGGAATTGAGTGCCCTCTCAGTAGTTTTGCAGGTGATACCAAGCTGGGAGGAATTGTTGATCTATACAGAGTGATCTGGATGGGCTGGGTCATGGGGTTCCAACCTTGTGGCTTGCCTGGACCTCAGTGAGTGAAGAGGAATTGTCTTGGGCTGCATGTACGTAGGTCACTCTGAAAGTAATGCCTCCAATTTATATCCAAGAAAATGACAACTGATACAAAGATCACAATAACACTGTTTGAAATAGCAAATTCTCAGCTACAAAATGCTGTTTTTCAATATAGTTTTTCAATTAGCTATGCATTTTTGCCAGTAATGAGCAAGAGCCTGCTCCTCAAAATCTGCACCAGCAGGGGTGTCCTAGTGCCACCATTACCACTGCTGAAACAGGTCACTCACCACCTCACTGTGCTGACATCCACTCTTTAGTCTCCATAAACATTCAGCAAAGCATTAGTGCCATTTTTTCCGCATGGAGGAATTGAATTACACACCTTTGCTTCATACGCACATCCATGTCAAATACCATTTTGTCAGTCTGCCCCTCTGCTGTCATCTGTCACATAGCAACAAAATGTAATGGGATACTGGTGGGGAGGTTTAGCCTCTACTGCCATGCCACTGACATCTGCCTCTGATGCTGAGAGCCAACATAATAAAACAGGATGCATTACTTTAGGAGCAGCTCTCATATAATATGACTCATGCATGTAAGTAACAAAACTGATTTTAATCTTGAATATTTTTCTTTTCCAATTAAAAAAAAAAAGAAAAGAAAGCAATAAAAACATAAAACTAGTGGGATATTTGGCCTCATTTTTGTGAAACGAATGCATCAGTCTATTTTAATGGAAGTTGTTGCAATTCTCAGTAAGTTCTTAAGGTGTTCATCAGGGATTTTTGATTAAATTTTACTTTTCCTGTACTTCATCCTTGGAAATAATTGTTCACAAATGTGCATACTGCCAAAAAGCAATGACATGAATAAGGCATAACTGTGAAGGAAGGAATATTTTTCCCTGGTAAGATAGGTCTTAGAAAAGCCTAGTAAAGAGTTTTCTTTGAATTGAGTGTCTGATTGCAACTTCATACACTGAATTGAAAATTCATAGGTAACATGTTAACACAGACCTCATATTAACACTCTGAAACATGCTTTGTGTGGTGGTCAGTGTGTCTGTATCCTGCAGGTAAAACTGAAAAGCAAACTCTCACCTTCTGCCTCTACAGTGTCATCCAAAATCACACACACGCAGAGCTTCTTGTAATGGAATTCCCTCTTTCCTCTAGTAGCCAACTCTTCTATTATCTCAGTCCAGAAATCGCCAGAGCCTTTGGCCTCTCTGACAGCTCTGTAAGTGGTCTATGAAGTCTTGTAAGGTCATCAGAATCTTTATTAAGTTGTGAGAAATCCTGGAGTTTGAAAGTTTTAGGTTCAGCATCCATTCTCCTCCATTGTTGTCCTGCCCCATAGCTTGAAGAGCTACCCAATGATTGTTTTGTACATGAGAGAGGGAAATATGAGGACTCCCCATGTTGAATAAGTTTTGTCAAGAGGTTTATGACATTGCATCTGAGAAGCTTCACTTCTATAATACAAATTAACAAAGACCTGTGATCAAGGAGATTTAAAACCACGCTTGTGAACAATATTTCCTCTTCAATATATGTCTCAGAAGATAAAAGCCCTGATTTGGTTCATGTTACCTCTATTTTTTGTAATCTATCACTTTTTTAAATTTTGTAGGTAGAAGTTCACATTAAAAGGTTGGTAGGTGTGTGTCTTAAACTCTTAGCTGGGAAGTAAATAGGTCAGAAGCTGAAGTACTGTCGTTATTCTTATTCTTGTATAAAAGGCTGTTGGAAACTATGAGGTATTTTCAGTCCTTGTAGCAATATGAGGTGTAATAAAGTTTTGGGGAAAGGATAAGTTTTTCTAACAGATTAAGCTGTTACAAGTCTTTTGATGTTATTATTTAATTCCTTTGACTCGTGATTTTTCTCTGCAGCAGAACTGCTTTACATAAATGAGACAAAGGAATTGATCCTGTTCAAATTGCCCAGTTTTTTAGGTTCTAGATGATTGGAAATAGGGAAATCTTACTCCCATTTTTAAGAAAGGGAGAAAGGATGACTCGGGAAACTACAGGCTAGTAAGCCTCACCTCTGTGCTTAGGAAGATCGTGGAGCAGATCCTCCTAGAAGCTACGTTAAGGCACATATGAGACAAAGAGGTGATCTGAGACAGCCAGTATGGTTTCACCAAGGGCAAATCATGCCTGACCAATCTGTTGGCCTTCTATGATGGAGTGATGGCATCGGTGGACAGGGGAAGGGTGAAGGATGTCATCTACCTGGACTTCTGCAAAGCCTTTGACATGGTCCCTCACCACATCCTTCTCTCTAAATTGGAGAGGTATGGATTTGAAGGATGTACTGTTAGGTGGATTAAGAACTGGTGGGCTGATTACAACCACAGGATTGTGATCAATGGTTCTAAGTCTGGATGGGGGCCGGTCACAAGTGCTATGCCCCAAGAGTTGGTCTTGGGACCAGTGCTCTTCAACATCTTTATTAATGAATTAATGACAATGGAATTGAGTGCACCCTGAGCAAGTTTGCAGATGACACCAAATTGAGAGGTGCAGTTGATACAGTAGGGGAAGGGAAGGCATCCAGAGGGACCTGGGCAGGCTGGAGAAGTGGGCCCATGTGAACCTAATGAGGTTCAACAAGGCCAAGTGCAAGGTGTTGCATTTGGGCTGGGGCAATCCCAGGTGTTTTTACAGACTGGGCAAAGAACCCCTTGAGAGCAGCCCTGTGGAGAAGGACTTGTGGGTCCTGGTGGACGAGAAGCTGGACATGAGCCAGCAGTGTGCACTTGCAGCCCGGAAGATCAACTATATCCTGAGCTGCATTAAAAGAGGGGTGGCCAACAGGGAGAGGGAGGTGATTGTCCCCCTCTACTTGGCTCTTGTGAGGCCCCACCTGCAGTACTGTGTCCAGGCCTGGAACCCCCAGCACAAGAAAGACGCAGAGCTCTTGGAATGAGTCCAGAGGAGGAGCACTGAGATGATCAGAGGGCTGGAGCACCTCTCCTATGAAGAAAGGTTGGGGGGATTGGGCTTGTTTAGCTTGGAGAAGAGAAGGCTCTGAGGAGACCTCATTGTGGCCTTCTAGTACTTGAAGGGAGCATATAAACAGGAGGGGGAACGGCTGTTTACGAGGGTGGATAGTGATAGGACAAGGAGGAATGATTTTAAACTACGACAAGGGAAGTTTAGGTTAGATATTAGGAAGAAGTTTTTCTCACAGAGGGTGGTGAAGCACTGGAACAGGTTGCCCAACGATGTTGTGGATGCCCCATCCCTGGATGCATTCAAGGCCAGGCTGGATGTGGCTCTGGGCAGCCTGGTCTAGTGGTTGGCAACCCTGCCTGTGGCAGCGGGTTGAAACTCGATGATCTTTGAGGTCCTTTTCAACCCAGGCCATTCTGTGATTCTATGATATGATTCTATGATCTTTAGATGGTGGAAAATGTAGTTGTAAAGCATAGTAGTAGTAAATACATTGTCCCATTCACTGTGTTAACCTGGATAGAAAATAAATATGCCCTGCTGCACAGGTTACTTCTCAAATAATTTTAACAATTAGATGAATCACAGAATCAAACAGAATTTGGGCAGCCTTGTAACAGCTGCTTAGTGTAAGCTCCTTTATCTCCCTCATGTTAAATTCTGATCTTTGTAGTTCCAAATGATTATTCCCCTTCTGCTCCTAGCCTTCTCTGTCACACAACCCAAAGCTTCTTTTGTCCCTCCTACCAAAGACATCTGGAACATTTTTTCCAATGCATTGTAGTCTTCTTAAGAATTATCCCCAACATGATAGTGATGTGCCTGAAGATATGAGCTCATGTTTTTTCATCACAACATTGGTACAATAAAGATGCCCTCTGGGATCAATAATTTCTCTAAAGTAATTAATTCAATGGCAAGTTTCCAGTGAACCATGTGCTCTTTAACTGACCAGAATGTAGCTTTTTTTCAGAATCTTTATCTTTTCCACTTTAGTGCCTGTGTTTCCACAACTAAGACCTCTTTCTTACAGTCATGCTAAAGGCTCACTGAACTTAAATAAAAGGTGAGCTTCTGGAACAATTTGTACCAAAGTCCCAGAACTGATTTCCACTTTCTTTTCTTTCCTTAAGTCCTTTTTTCCTACTGCTTTGTGGCTATGGCCTATTTGAAATAATACAGGGAGTGTGAGGCATTTCAAAGCTGTAGACACAAACTTACGCAATCTGCTCCTAGCTGTATTCTGTCCTGATTGCAGCCAATGCAGCTGCTTTCCTCACAGCATGTCTGCCTTGTGTGCACATTTGCCATGCAGCCTTATCACATTAGTGAAAGCCATTCTGGGAAGATTTGTGCAATACTTTTTTCTAGCAGCACAGTAGCAATAAACAATAGCTCCAGCAATAACTTAGGCATTTTTGCTTGTGTCCTAGCTTGGTAATCATAAGTCTTCTGGGAAAGTTGTGTACATAAGTGGTTAGACAGGAGTAGTTTGAAGTATTACTTATGCTGACAGAAATAATAACACGTATGACCAAATCATTAGCATACATGTATTACATAATGAGAAGTAAACACAATAGTCTGTCTTTGACAGTCCTACAGCCATTTTTACATTACTATAACAATTTTCATTTCCTTCTTTATATCCCTTACTACTGAGATAATTGCAGGCCCACTCTACATTGATTAAGTCTTTTTTCAGCACCCCTATATCTTTCCTTCGTTCCTTATTACTTCAACAGTATACTCAGCTTTCCCTTCCTTTTCATCACCTGTTCGGTTGAGGAAGGGAAACTCTTGCTCCCCATAGGCTGCAGTTAGTCACATGATGATCAGTCACCTTTTTTGTTTCGTTTTCTTTCTTTTTTAAAGAAAAGCGTAGATGCAGTCTACTACTACTACAGATAATTTAGTTTTCTGTGTTCAGGCTATATTAGCAAGAATGTAGTTATCACAGGATGGAAATTGACACTTCTCATTTACTCAGCAATTGTGAGGTCAGAGACGGAGTCCTATGTCCGGGTTTCGCTCCCTGGCACAAGAAATGCAATGGCGGATGGGTAGAGGAAGGTCAACAGAATAGCTAGTGGCTGGAACAAAGACAGCATCTGAGACAGTCTGGTTTAACTCAGCCTGTATTAAAAATGGCTAAGAGGAAATATAGTTGCAGTCTTCCACCATGTGAAGTTGGTTTATAGAAAAGATAGATTCTTCTCCAGGGTGCACACTGGAAGGACAAGAAGCAATGGACATAAGATATAATAAAATAAATTCTGATTTAAGACAAGAAAAAGATTTTCACACAATGGATGGTGAAGCATGGAAGCAGATGTCCGTAGCTTATGTGGACAGACTCTTCGTCCTTGAGATATTCAAAACCTGACTGGACATGCTTTGAAGACAGCCATAATTTAAATGAAATATTGAACCAGACAACATCAACAGGTTCTTTTCAATTTAAATTAATTCACAATTTCATAGTTTAATTATTCTTTCTCAGTCATATTTACTTAAACTTCACCAAAATACTTAAAAGTTATTTAATAGGAACTGCAAAGCTGGAGGGAAAAGGTGACTGACAAACATATGAGAGGACAAATAAAATAAGTTTATAACATTCCTTTTCCTACAGGTATATTTGTCCTATCACAGAAATGGTAGACAACTAGTAAACACCATTCCTTGCTGAATGTTACTGTGTTCAGTAACAAAACCAGATTAGGTTTAGGAGTTTTCTTCTGGACCATACTGAATGCAGATACAGTCTAATGCTGTATTATTACTGCCCAAATCCCTGTGCAGGCATACAATCGCACTGTTATGGTTATTCCTGTTTGGTGAGATATTTCTAGGGAAGATCTTCGCAATACAAGGAACTACTTTAGCAACATTAAAAATTAACAGGTTGAAGCATTAAGCAAACTTCAGACAATGATGTGATAATCAGAGAGGTAAGCATCAGTAAAACAAATGGACAGGAACCGGTTTGGCTAGCTCAGAAATCTATCTGAAATATGAGAGTTCACCTAAGCTGTTGTTTGAGAGTGTGAGAACAGGCAGGAGAGAGGAAGACGAACCTATGCAAATTTTATGTATTATCTTTTGTTAGAATGTGACGGAAGCTGTGGAGGAGGAGTGTAATTTCAGGACAGTTTAAAAGCCAGGAGACAGTCTGTCCATTTGATATAAGACTCTTCTTCAAGGGCAGAGATGTGGTCAAGGATACTTCTGAGTGTTGTCACCTTGAGCTGGATTGTCGCAGTGTCTTCTGAACTGTAAGAGAATATACCTTGTGCTTTTATGACATAATAGTTCAGTTTGTTTCATTTCAGTTAATTTATTCTAGGACATTGCTATGTAATACACTGGGCTTTTAAGAACTAGATTCTGAAATGTGTTTGAAATGAAAATATCTAATACTGAAGCGTGATTTGAAATGATGATCTCCATTACAAAGCTTCTGCAAAATCTGAGTGACAGAAACCTAGAACTGGAGTAGATTAAATCTGAAGTGCATGGGTAAGACTGGGAGGAGATTCAAGGCTAGGTTAGCAAGTGATGATCAGGTTTGGAATGCACTGGAAATACATAGAGAGTATGGCATATGAGGAGGTCCTCAAGACAAATAATGGCAGGGAGCAGGGAGCTATGCTGAACTGTAAATCTGTTACTGTTATTCTTAATGTTATTGTTACACCTGCTGTGCTGAGGATGCTTATAAAGCACTGTCAGTGTGGATGGCTTTATGAAAACAAAAAATTTCAGTCACAGTTTTCAAAAATACACCAATATGAAAGCTTAAGTCCCCTTCTCAAAAGTGTTGAAGAGAAACATTGTGCAAGTCAGATGGTTCTGCTTTCTCATATACACTTTTGGTTTCAATAAACTTACTTTTGGTGTTTGCATATCATACAGTCTAACTTAGGCAAGTGAAAATAACAATAAGTATAATATTAATAAGCAAAGCTGGGAAGGGAAAAAGGGAAGGGATCATATTACCCAGAAAATTTTGTGTGATTCATGCACACCAAACTCATCAATTCTGTCATACATTATTTGGAAAGACCAGTTTGGATATCAGAGAACAGTAAGCCAACAACAGAAACTTAGTCAAATATAGCAAATCTCTAGAAATGTTTTTTCCAGAGGAAGAGTTTGGGGAACAAAGGCTGCACTAATTATAGAGGACATCATATCTAAAAATATCTAATGGAAGAAAGAAGCAAAGAGAAAAACAGAAAAGGAGTAGAGCATGCAGGCTAGATTGAATATGGAGCATTTCCTGGAATATTCTGCATTCTGCATTATGCTGACTGTCTTATGATATTTTAGTTCTTATCTGGAGGGAGAGTTATCCAGAGAAAAAGAACTTAAAAAATTACTGCAACAATTAACTAGTATTTTTGCCAATGATCTAAAAAAAATTGTCACTCTTTTTTATGGGAGGTTCCAGAGGGTTAAGTATACACATAGGTTGTCAGAGGATAAGTACATTTATGCCTTTTAAGTGATTAGAGTGATTAGACATATTAGTAACTGGAACTGTCTAAATACCTGGAATGAAATGATGCAATATCATGCTGGATAAGAGACTGCATAAAATGATGCCAGTCCTTCAGCTCACAAAGAGCAATGAGGAACAGAAATTTCCAAGTCATTTGTACTTGGAATACTATCCAAAATTGAAATAAATGGAAATCCTCCCAGTGGTTTGAGTGAGTCTTGGCCCAAGTCCCACACCTTCTTTCACATGTATAATATTTATATGGTATTTTCCTCTCGTTTGCCCTCACCTTCCTCCGTGACTGATCTGTTCTCATCTTCTTGCAGTCAATATGTGCTGCTGGTGCCAACCGTGGTGCGGAGCAACTCTCCACAGACTGCTTGTGTGCAATTTCAGAGTCTCAGTGAGCCTCTGGCTCTGAGTGTTGTTCTGGAATACAGAAATATACAGACAACTCTCTTCGAGGAGTTTGTGACAAAAAATGATTATTTCACGTGCTGCGACTTCAAGGTATTTTCTTTTTTGAGAACACTGCAGAGGATGTAGAGGCTGGAAATATTTCTGAGTGCCACTGTCTTTGTCAGTGATGGAAAGGATGTAAAGAGTGAAGTCCTGGAATATGACATAAAAAAGATAACTTAATGAAAAAGGTGCCAATAAAGAGAGGAAGAAGAAAGCCATGTGGTCTGTATGGGGGTGCTGGAAAACAGCTTTCCATCTTCATTCACAAATAGAAAAATTCTTCTGATTGCTGTCCCAGGTGCATTTCTTTTCTGTGACTCTGCAAAATCAGAACAGGTATGACAAAAAATAGCCAAGATTAGGTCTTCTAGAACAGGGCTATATGGCTGGGAGTCTTCCCTGTAGGCAGGTAGCTACAAGAGATGAGGAAATGCTTAGGACAGAACGTAGTTTAAAATCTTGTTTCCTGATGACAGATTAAAGGATTTCCAGAGCATAGATTCCCAAATGCTGTCACTGGCAAATGTGAGTTTTCCCATGACTTTGCAGAAGCTGTTAATGATTCATCTGACAGTCAACTAAAGAACCTGGAGCATCAGTGCACTTCAGCATGCCTCATTTACCACTTTTCTTCTGGGGTTTTGTTTCTCTCCAGGTTCCTCCTGCTACTTCTGATCCCCTGGCATTCATATCCTTCTCTGCCAAAGGCAACACAGTCAACTTAACTGAGAGAAGATCAGTGGCGATTGAGAATGTGCATAACACTCTCTTCATCCAGACAGACAAACCCATCTACAAACCAGGGCAAAAAGGTTGCTGGGGAACTGGAATCAGCTAGTGAACTAGGAAACTGAGTGCAAGAGTGGGTCAAGAATAACAAACACTTCTCTTGTGGAGGAAAAGGCTGCAGACTGCAATAGCAGTGTATAGCATATCGTGCATAATTGTCATTAGATAGTATATGTCGTCTGACAATGGTCTTATCAAAAGTCTGTGAAAAATAGAATCAATTCATCAAACTGCAAGAAATGAGTAGAGGTCATTTATCTTTTCTAAGTTAATTTTGTTTACAGAATCTTGAGTTCTGTTGGGTTTACTGAGGTCAGTCATGTAAAGAATGTCCTTAAAAATACAGAAAATAATAGGTTAAGCTCAGAATTAATAAAAATTAAAAAAGCATATAATTTCCTGTCAATAGCTCTCTACACTTAACTGCTAATCTAATTCATAAAGCTGATTTCATTACCATATTTAAATAGCTACTATCTGTGGTTTGGTTAGTTATATCTTTAGTATAATCATATTTCAGTGCTTCACAAGGTTTACAGTTAGATAAACACACTTTCTTCCCTGTCTTTCATTTTTTCATTGAATTGGTTTGTAAAGATAGTTTCTTAGAAAATGCTCCAAAGTACTGAAACCTTAAAAATGTTGGTCAGTATTAAAGACACTTCAGATAATAAGCTTGTTTTATTTCCTTTCCTTCCTTCCTTCCTTCCTTCCTTCCTTCCTTCCTTCCTTCCTTCCTTCCTTCCTTCCTTCCTTCCTTC
>JAOWBP010082681.1:9791-24431 GCA_028571105.1 Tragopan temminckii
CATGTGTCAATTTCTTAGCATTTTACATTCGAGGATAAAAACTTTGATATCAGTAATGCTGGAATACTTTAGAAAAATGAAACCACTCTGTAAAGCTGACTTTTTAAAGCTTCAAGTACAAAGAAGTAAGAATTACTGTCATTTACATTCACAAACACCGCAAATATGGCTATAACAAAAAGAAAATACAAAGACATTTAAAGCTAGCTTCCACTTAAGACTCCTTTTGTCACTGTCACATACATCTTCATTTAGTTTATCCTTTTGCCTAAGGAGTTCATTTATTTTCTGCTGTGATTGTTTGAGATCACAATCCAACATGGAGCGCTGCTTTTCAGCTTCTAACAACCGATTTTCCACTTTTTGCTTCAAAGCTCTCTCTTCCAAAAGTTTCTTCTCCATTTCTGTGAAGAAAGAGATTTAAGGTCAGTCTGCAAATGAGTCAGTGTAAAACAGGGAGTTTAAAGGGGTGAGGGAGGTGAGGAAGAACATCTACCCACACTAACAATACGTAAAATGGCTGTCAGTTATGACAGAGACTGCTGAAAAGAGATTCATTAAATTTTTCACAGTAAACTGTGAAAAAGCATCCCAGAGGATTTTTTGCACACATTTCTGCCTAAGAACTATTACTTACACTTGAGTTTCAATATAAATTCCAGTTAATTTTCAACACATCTGAGAGGGATAGAAGAGTGGCTTTCCTCTTAAAAAATATTTTCTATCTATAGATTAAGTATTGCTTTGACTGTGACAATCTGAAATCAATTAAAGAGTTGAAGCTGTTGAGGAATCTGATGGACCAAGTGACTCATATGATACAACTGAATCATTTTGCTTTTTTGGAACATCTGCAAGCTCAACATTTTTGTTAATGTTCTGCATTTGGAAGGATAAGATCCGTAGGTTACTTTTTAAGCACTTGGAATAAACATAAGCAATTTAATTCAAAAATAAGAGCCATATTCTGGAATCATTTGCTAATTATCCCTCTCTCTAGGACATTTTAATTGTTAGGAGATATACCAGAATATGCATAGTGACTACGAAAGCCTAGCAAAGGCTTTACTACGTCTAACAATATCTAGTAATCTATTTTAATTTTTAAGTTGCTGACATATATTTTGTTTAGAAAGAGGTTTAACAACACAAGGACAGAGATAATCTTCTGAAAATCTTTCCAACAGTTTTAGTAATATAAACTTAATAATACCCTAGCTCAGAATACCGTAGCACAGAAAATGGATTAGTGATGTTGGCAACAGAAATTCTGTTGTACTCAAAGAGACTAAAACTGCCTGCCTTTAACCTAGAAGAACAAAAACAGAAGGATTACAACTGATTTACAAAGCTAGTTATATTTTAAAAAGAACAGGGGAATAGAGAAAACACAACTACGTTTAAACTTCTATTATCATAAAAAAATTCTGTTATCTACCCTCAATAATTTATACTTAAGTCTAACTGTGATGTCAAATACGTACCTTTCATGGCTTCAGATTTTGCCTCCTCTATAGATTCATAAATCTTGTTTTTGTCTGCCAATCGTGCTTTTGTGGCTTTATGTTCAGCTTCCTCTTGCTCAAGGTTCTGCTGCATAACTTTGAATTTGTATGTCATATCTATTTCCATGTTGCTCTTTTCCTGTTAAGCAAGAAAAGGGCATTAAAATAAAATAATAAATACGTGAGGTTAGATGATACAAAATTTCAGACGACAGTAACATACTGCTTGGAAGTATGCAGAAGGCACAGCACAGATCCTAAGGTCATAGGAATTCATTTCTACTACCCATAGAAAAGCATTGATAAAATGCTCTAGAAGTATGCAGTGAAATTCCCAGTTGCAAAATATTACAGAATTTATTCTAAAAAATATTAGCAAAACCTTTTTTCTTTTTTTTTTTTTTTTAAATAATTTCTGGCAATACTGAGAGTTTAAAAAGGTCAGATTTCATAGCAAAAATGAAGTGCTACAACTGAACGATTAAGCTATACATTGGTGTACATTACTGTAAACTTTACAAATATACTGAATTGAAATCATAAGGGAAATGGGGTCTTCTTTCCCCACTTTTCAAACTTCCAAATCAATGAGAAAAATCCACAGAAAAAGAACTGATGCTGAAAACAAGGCTTAATTTTTCAAACAGACTTTGTCTCCATGTCTCAATTAAAAGAATCCCAACTGTCAGAATTTCACAGGAACGTACCACAAATGTTCACTAAGAACTGCTGTTACCTTTTCTAAATCTGTAAGTTTTTCCTGCAATTGCCTTTTCTCCATTTCTAGTTTGGCTAATGCACTCTTTCCATTTTTCACTTCTTCTTCCAGGCTTGATATTCGACCTAAAAAATGAACAAAACATTAATGAGGCTGGGTAGTCTGTGAAAAAACATGTACTGTATCTACTTACTGATAAAAAGTTCTGGTTCTAACTGTTAAAGACTCTTCACAGTGGTTTTAAAAATCAGTAACACACACTTAAGTATCTCCCCACTTGTTTTCTCTGTAATGCATGTCCTAACTTAAATAACATTGTATAAAACAGCACTCTAATTTAGTTTCTGTCTGAAACTCAAATAACATCACCAGAATGTGTTTTTATTTCTGAAACCAGAAAAAAGCTTAACTTCAGAACACTTGTTGCAATACCTTGTAAATCACTGATAATCTCTGATCCATGACTTCGATCTCTCCTTTCTGATTCTAGAGCTGACTGAAGATTTAGAAAGTCCTTCTCCAGTTTGAGTTTAGCATTCTCTAGCAGGCAGTTCTTATCCTGTAGTTCTCGATTATTAGCTTCCAACTGCTGGATTTGCTTTGTACTTTCAGTCTGGTTCTTCCTTAGCCTGGCTGCAGTTTCAGACTCCGATCGCAGCAAAGAATTGGCCTCATCCAACTAGGATTGATAAAAATATACTTTAGACTAAACAATTAAAATGTAACATCTACCACTGCCATTATAAAATATTAGATTTAATAGATTAAAGAAATAAGGGGGTATTTCAAGATTACTTTTGAATATGAATACATGACAAGAAAGAACAGCTTTTAGAATTCCATTACACATTCAAACTCCCATCACTACCAATAAAGTCTGAACTTCAGAAAGCAATTATTTTAAAATATACATATATAAAGTTGGCATGCCTGTCTTTGTAGTTGATTGATTTTCTCATTGGATATTTGAGAGTTCTGATTCCTCTTTTTTAAATCTTCAAGCTGATCTTTCAAACTGTTAACTAAAACAAAAACAATTCAGTTAATCACTGTAGTGAAAAAGCTTTTATCTTTTAAAAACCTACATCAAAACAGAACCCTTCAAGCATGGTTCAACATACCCTCGTTTTCCAAATTGCGTTTCTTATCTGCTTCATGTTCTGCTTTTCTCTGGTATTCTGTATTCTTATGCTGAAGAAGAGCCTTCTCCCTTTCTAGCTGTCTGACTGCAGACTCTACATTTTTCCTTGAAGTTATCTGGATATATTTAAAAGAGCAAAACAAATCACATTTATTACGTGCAGAATCTTGGCAATCTTAAAGTGATTAAAAAACAGATTCAGTTTACTTCAAAGTGGAAAAAAGACACATGCCATCTGCTTCCTGTAAACACAGTGCATCAGAACATTTGAACACGCTCATCCATCCTAGACCAGCTAGAGCCAGGAGCTTTTATCACTCTAAGACTGTATGACGGTTTGCATTCAACAAATGCTGTAACCTGCCTAGCAGCCATGAAACATCCATGTACTGCAAAATCTCAACATGCACCTGTATGAACAACACATTACATTGAACATGCCCTCTGTAGATATGATACATGTGCAGTAGGCATTAGGGTGCAAAGCTGTGCAAAATACAGTCCTTTTAGCGACACAGTTAGAACACACTCTGAATACTAACAAATCAACTGGTGTTACTTGCCATAAATACACAGCTACCAAAATAATGTGCTGCTTCCTAAAGAAAAAACTCAGATACAAATGCTGAAGTTTTAATTCCAGTAATTAGTAACTACTGACTTACCTCTTCATCTAGCTCTTTCACTATCTTCTCTAAACGAGTATTAGCAGACCTGAAGGAATAAGAAAAATATCTTTAAACCCTATTGACCACACACAAAAATAGGGTGTTTGGATGTGTTCAATTAATTTTTTGTAAGATATTCTATTTTCAGCAATCACATTAAACTTCTAGGGCTGGGAAAGTCACTCAAACAATAGAGACATTCTTATGGAAGTACAGAGATAAGCAGGCAGTAGGGGGAGGAGGCCAAACCATTGTGTAATAATATTTCTTTACAAACATACCAAACACGTCAAAACAATCTCACCTGTACTTCTGTTCTAGTTCATCTTTGGCTTGCAATTCATTACTGAGTTGTTCTTCTAACTTGCTTAGTTTTTTCTGAAACTGAGTAAAAAGTCAAAAAAAGCATGGTCTTTAATTAAGACTGTTATCACATGAAAAAAGTATAAAGCAACTTAATAACAAAAAAAGGGAAAGCATGGAAAATTAATTTAACCACTAATTGTGATTTTTTTAATCACAATCAATCAGCACAATCACAATTAATCAGCAGAAGGTTATTTCTCAGCAGAAGGTTATTTCATCTCTATTTCTCACCTTTACAAGTTACTAATCTTGATGATTTTTATGATACAGCATTTGCTGCATGCTGCATTAAAGCTAACCGTCACACAATTACACACCACAAAGTGACAGTCATAAAATTTCTTTAGGCAAATAATGTTGCTTCTGTCATTTGCTGTATTCTTTTGCTGCCTAGAGTCTTTTAGCTGGAGCACAATTTTTGGGACAGTCTCTTCTATATATGATTTAAAAATTAAAATATGGGGGGAGTATATGACCAAACTGGACAATATTCAGAGAACATTACGAAACGTGCTCCATGACCTCACACAGAGAGGAATTCTTTCACAAGCAGAATATTAGAAACAGTTTTAAAGTTTGGGAATGTTTTGTTGTGCTTAATATAAAAAAGATATTATGAATCAAATATCCCAAAATTCAAAGAATTAGATTATAAAACATGAATTTTGGAATTGCTTCACATCTTCAGGCTTTCAAACATTTCCTTGCCTCCTTTATCCCCCTTCTACTCCCCACATACAACATGCAAAATCATAAGATCCCTAAAACAGGGACACTGAAAAGGACATCAAAACCTAGAGACTCACTGCTTGAGAAAATGAGAATGAAAAACGTTGTCAAAAGTGAAATGCAAAATTTTAACAATTGTCACAATAGAAAGCAAACGTTACAAACATGAAACTGTATCTTAAAGAATGGTTGCTTTTTTTTTTTATTTAAAGGGAAACTAAAACTTTTATTCTATTCATCAATGACAGGAAGGAAAGACGTGGAGCCCAATAAACATTCACATTTAAATTTATGTTGTCCATTACATTACGCCTTTCCTTTTCAAAGTTTAACAATTAAGTAAGTTTTAACAAATGTTAACAAACTACACTTGAATAATACAAATGGTTAAGTGGGGTAATGAAGTTAGTTAAATACATGAAAAATTAGTAGCATTCTGCTCTCATCCGCATATTTAAATTCAGTTGGCAACCTTCAAAAGCTCAATAAACGTGCTTCACACACTCACTTCAACTGAGAGAAAGATTTATGCTCAAAAACATTCCTTTGTCACTATAGTTGACAACTTAATTTTCCAAACTCTGGATAAATGTGCCACAAATCACAGTGCACAGCCAAAAACTACAACCTTTCCAAGGGCGATGCTGTTTGGGGCAAACAGAGCCCTATACATTTGTTTTCAAACCAAATTGTAAATGCCAGAAGAATCAGAGAAAAATGTGTACTCATTCATCGTCACAGTACGGTACCTTTACATTCGAGTACAACAGTTCATTCATAAGCTGGTACAATCACTTTACTGTTAATGGTTTGGTGAATAAACATCTACAGTATTTAATGATATATCACGTTCACACAAATTAAGTGGGAACTATTTGATTCCTTTCATAATTCAAACATATTTACCTCCTTGCTGTCCTCTAGATAGAAATCATCATTTTTATTGAGGAGCATTAAAAGAGTGCTCCCCAGAATATCTGATTCCTTGCTTAAAACTCTGCCTCCTCCTAACAGATTTAACAAAATTAATTAATCATTCCTTAACACTTACAGAAAAAAAAAAGGCACTAACCTCATTTTTACTAGATTGCACCGATTCATTTTCTCTGCAAGACTGAGAGGAGTCACTTAGCAACCTGTCAAAAACAAAAACAAATCCCTCCTGCCCTTATTCAAGTTTTCAACAACTCTGGCAACCTCGCCAATAAACACATTTCAGTAGTTTCTCTCAAGCCTTATTTTGTCCTAACTGATTCTCAGAATGAAGCCTGTTTTACTCCAGTGAATCAGAACGACTTGAGCCTTTTTAAAACTAAGACTAATGTTTAAGACATTTTCAAATCCATATCAGCTTATTATTTTTACTTAATACTCACAATTCGTTCACATCTATTCAGACATACTGAATGATTAATCAAACGAAACAAAGGCAAGTAGATGACAACTGATGTCCTAGCAAGCTATTACATTGCATAAACATTTTTCTGAACACCCTACAAAAAGCAATTTCAGAGCTAAATTACAAACCTAGCAGTATTTTAAACCTACAACAGAATTTTAAAGACACTATATATTTTTATGCATATAAAAATACTATTTATTTCCTAAGAATTATCAAGGTAATCACAACTGATATATTCTACTTAAACTCTGCATCTTCTATCTTTACAATTGAACAGAAATGAATATTAAGCAATGAATAAATTAAGTATCTAGAGTGAAAAAGAAAGGACAGACTATAGGAGAAATTTGCAAGTATATTTCTAAAAATACACATTAAAGTCTCACATACAAATTATCTCTATAGTAGGTAAATCCTATAAAAGGCAGCTGGTTTCCCACAAAGGCTTTGGGGATTGGAAAGGTTTCCACGTCTCCTTTGTCATCCTCAATGTCATCAAAATTACTGCTGTCTATATCACTGCTAAGCTCAGGAACAACAGGAGCAGCAGCTACAGAAAGGAGAGAAAAGATCAACTTAATTCCAAGATTCAGCCTATAATGTAAGTTGTCCTGCTAGTTAAATGTGTATTAATCATGCAGCAGATCTCTAAATATTACTGTGATTTTTTTTTTTTTCCTAAATCAAAGTATTTTCACATTTACATGAGTTGCTTAATACATGGCATATCTTATGCACACAGTGTATTTGCAAAGGTCATCACATTTTAGAATGGAACACTAAATATAATCACCATGTTAAGAAACTTCAATAAACATATCTTTAGAAGTTATGATCAAGCTCATGAATCAAAGTAGTTGGTTTTTTTTTTTCCTACAGCAATCAAGTTCACAATTTCTTAAACAAAAGGCAATGAAACCAACAAGCCCACTCTCAATGTAGCCTTAGCCACAGATTAAGAAAAAATTGAAACAAGGAAAAAAAAGACAACGCATCAAAACAACAATAACAAAAGTCAGACAGAAATAGAACGCAACAAGCAGCCTTTCTGCTTAGATTTCTAAAGCATCCAGTTTTGCTATTCAAAACGGAAAACTATAAATTAAAATAATAAATATGAGTATACTTTCAGAAAGAAGACATTTCTCCTACTAACTCCTACAGATACAGGTTTAAGAATATAAATGATAAATAAGAAAGTTCAGGCAAAATTCTTGATAGCCAGAAAATATTTACTTAGTTTATACAGCCTTAAAGTGTTTTTCATTTGTATTATTACTGTTAAGTACCTTATGCAAACATTGAATAAAAATATAACTTTCAAGCTAATCTACTTACTCTCTCGGATGTTGTCCCAATTCCACTGATCACTCTTAAAGAAAGGGTGATGCTTTATTTCTTCTACCCCATTTCTCCCAAGTCGCACGTCCCTGAACATAGCAGTTAAGCCAAATTCACGTTAGGAAAAACAGCACTTGTTTTGTTTTTACTATAACTTGCTCACATGCAGCAAAGAAGCTGTCAGTAAAGACTTTCTGTGTAAAACACATTAATGGTCAAATAAAGGAAAAAAGAAAAAAAAAAAAGGAAAAACACATCAACCAATGATCCGTAGTTTCTCATATGAAAATGTATTTATATAAAAATATATAATATCCACTCTCCCTGTGACTGCTTAAATGTCCAGAAGTTGGAGTCTGCCATGTGGGGAGAAAAGCAAGAAAGAGAGCACTAAAGCAAAAGCTCAGAAGAAACTCCAAAGAAAAACAAAACGCCAGCACCGTAGGGGAAGAAGAAACTGCCAAGGGCTGGTGTCTGCCAAACCACATGACAAACCTTAAGACTCAAGTGAAGGAAGGTCTAACTTACTGCACAGAACAGTTATTCAAGGCTGAACTGAAATAAATATTTTAAGAATTCCATCCTCTGCCCCATAACTAACCCTGACACGTCTTTTGCTGATATTTACAATGAAGTAAATCTCAAGTTCAAAAAGAAACTTCTAGTTCAACCAAATGAAGTCTCTCTTAAAACTATCTGCGAGAAGAGAACATAAAACCAGTGCGTGCAACAGAACTAATAAATCATGGGGTGGATGCTTATTCCTTCATGTCCCTCTAAGTGCCTCATCACTGATCACGCACACAGAAAGAAGGCATCTGTTTCAAATAAATTGCCTGAGTGCTGCATTAAATATAAACAGGAAGACAAACACACGTAGGGGAAATAAACCTCGCTGCACTCACGTTATTCAATTCTGCTCCTGTTTTCTCTCTGCCCTGCAGCTATTGAGGGTTAGAAACACTTAAAATATATCTTAACTGAGCAGAACAATCCTCTCTGTGAGTATAAAAACCATTATAAGGTAATTTATTCATTTATGATTGTTGTTGGATTTTTTTCCTACTGATACCTCAATCCCTAGAAGCTGAACATTTGGCTGCAGCCAAACTGAGGTGGTGACACATCATCAGTCTGGAGTTAAATCTGAACCTACAGCGTCATTTTCTTTAATCAGAGAAATCTAAGGTAACCTCTGCTTTCTGGCACTAAAGAAAATTAAAGAGTTCAGGTCAAGAATGAGCTTACACAGATTAATATCAATTAAAAAAAAACAGCTCCATGAAGGGAGGACTTGATGATTTAATTATATCCAGGAGAACACCCTTTTTCTCTATTAGCTATACTTGTCAGTTAGTAACATTAG
Organism: Tragopan temminckii; assembly: GCA_028571105.1. NCBI lineage: Eukaryota > Metazoa > Chordata > Aves > Galliformes > Phasianidae > Tragopan > Tragopan temminckii. The sequence continues at coordinate 19,028 of JAOWBP010082681.1, forward strand.
TTAAAAGAAAAAAGTTTGAACATTCTATGAAATTTCAAACAAACTAGGCAAATATATGCTTGTTTTCATAAAAGCATGTTTTCATTTTTTATAAGCAGCATCCACTTCATCACAATTTGTCCCCTGCTTTTCAGGGCTCAAAAACTACTTCAGCCTTACAGGTTTGCTGCTCTATTTCACACCAAGCCACAGATGGGAGGATTTCTTCAGCACAGAGTACATTGTATCAAGAGCTGCCAGAACACCTCCAAGAAATAAAATACAACACCTAGAAAAATACCCCATAAGAAAAACCCACGTGTGGATGATTCTGCAGAGGAGAATTGAAGAGAAATTAGTTGGTGTAATGGAAATTGATTTTTACAATGAACATGTGTTAGTACCATCTAAAACAGAAATAGAACCAAAACAACACATGCACATACCTGTCAGTTAAGAAGGCACAGATGAGGTTCTTTGCATGCTTAGAGATTTCTACATCATCTGGGAAATGTAATGAGTTCTTGTGATCCATAATTTTACTGTATGTCCCTACTAAGGAATCTGCATAAAAAGGAGTATCACCTGAAAATAAAATGGTAAACTGACTGTGATTTTGAAAAACGTTCAAGTAGCGTAAGATGAAGACAAAAAAGAGAAGAGGTACAAACTCTGCAAGTAGTTTTGCCTCAGGCTGTTTTCTAATGAGGGAAACGGAGAGAATATGCAGGGTACAGAATAATATATACTGCTAAAAACGTTCCTGTGACAAAACACCTTCATTACATACTGAATTACACATTACTACCAAAAATTTTGCCCAGTGATTTGTATATTTTACCTGAGTAGTGTCACCGTTCTCTAATTCACACAGTGGACGGCACTTATATGTAACCATCTCTTCATGCTCTGTCATGGGTGTAAGAGACTGAACCTCATTAACAACTTGCAGATGCACATTCCTTGGAAAGCCTCCACCACTGCTCTCCCAAGAGCATTTCAGAGGCAGACAGGCCAGCCCTGTCCCTGGAGCTGCCTGGGAAGCCTTTAGAGCACGTCAGGCACAGCTAAACCTGCACTCACTAATCTTGCTGACTGTTGAATTGTAGCAGCTTGGGTGCCCACATTAGCACGGCCAGGGCTGAGATTTAAAAAGCCACCTTTCTCATCCAAAGTTCTGGAGCACAAAATTCAATTAATTTTAGTTTATTTGCTGACATAAACGTAGAACTTGGCAGCAAATTGAATACGAGCCAAAAGTGTGTCCTTACAAGACAGAAGGTCTGGCCATACCCTGGGCTGCACCAGGCCTAGCACTGCCACGGGGAGAGGGGAGGGGTTGTCCTGCTTTGCCCTGCACTACGTGGCCTCACCTCCAGCACCCATCAGCTCCAGAGCTGGGCATTATCAAATATTCCAAACAATCTCATAGAATCCTAGAATCAAAAAGGTTGGAAAAGACCTCCAAATGTCCACCTACCACCACCGTTTTTCCACAAACACCTCCAGGGAGAGTGATTCAACCACCTCCCCAGGCAATCTCACTGGTGTCTGTTTCATAATAGCAACGTATGTGGGAGTAGATCTGCCTTGAATAGCCTAATTATTTCTAGTTCAGTTACAAGAACCAGAAAAGCTCTACAGTTATCTAAGAGAAGCTGCATGTTTCTTCAAACACTGTCAGATGAATGTGACATAAGCCTCAAACACTGTGTTTGCAAACAAAGTCACTGAAGGAAATCATGTTGGCGCTGTTAGACGGGAAATACAACGCAGATTGGAATAAGATGATGAATAACAAATAAACAAAAAAAATTACAGGGCACAACTAAGCCCTGTAATTTTCAGTATAAAGGTGAAACAGATTTCAAAAACATTTCAAAAAGACTGCGCAGATAGAAAATCATATGCCCTTTTCAGAGGCAGAAGGAAGCTTGGATTAAATAATAAAAAAAAAAAAAAAAAAAAGCAAGAAAACTGGAAGACTTCACAAAAAGCCAAAAGATGGAATTCAACTGGAGGAGTACAGTGTTAATCACATGTAGGATTCTGACAAGTCCAGAACTGCAACAGAAACAAAACTGTTACTTCACACCCATCTGAAAGTGTGAAAATCACAGAGTTAATGAAAGCAAAGATTCCAGTCTAGAATGTAAAGAAAAAAATGACATTGAGTACTGAAGGAAAAAAAGTTGTAAAAATAGCATAGATTCAAATATTGTAACAAGATAGATAGCCTGTGGTAGGAAAAATGCATGAAATTTATGAAATGTTAGAAATTTTTCAATACACAACTCCAAATTTTAAGAAAAACTACACCACATATAAGCCCCCTCAGCTTAGCCACTCATACTGAAAGCCTGGAATAACATCAAGATGACGCAGTGAAATGCAGAAGAATTTTTGTTCGAAACAAGTAGAGGCTCCTTTATATAATTCAGCTCCTGCAAAAACCGTACCTCTCTACTTTCACTTCAAAAAATGTTTTTGTCACAGTAATAACAAGGGGACCATCCTCTCAGATGCAGTTAAAAACAAAAACAAAAACAAGCCCTGAGAAAACATTTATGGGCATCTATGTCATAGAATCATAGAATTGCTCAGGTTGGAAAAGACCTTAAAGATCATCAAGGCCAACCACAACCGAACCCTAACTCCCATACTACCCTAACAACCCTCTGCTAAATCACGTCCCTGAGCAAATGTCTAATATTTTAATTACTGAAGAAATTCATTTATTGCTAAAATCGTTTATGAGACTATTAATTACAAAACATATATTTTATACATCAAAATGCTTTAATTCCCAAAGATGAGGAGATTTCAATAGCAGCATATATCAAAGCAGAGAGGCTGCAGATGCTCCATCCCTGGAGGTGTTCAAGACCAGGTTGGATGCAGCCCTGGGCAGCCTGTTCTAGTGCCAGATCTGGGGGTTGGTGGTCCTGCCTGTGGCAATGGAGTTGAAACTTGATGGTCCCTGGGGCCCCTTCCCATCCAAGCCATTCTGTGATTCTATGAAAGTATCTTTCAGGGCTCAGGATGCCAGAAACATCACATCTGCAATATTCCCAAAACATTCTGATTTGTATTTTGAATAATTACATGCTCAATTCCCTCATTCTGTAATTGGGCTGTAATACTGATCTTCTGAGTATTTTAAGTTGCATATGACTCATGTCCTTAACTGATTATATTCTATGTTAGTTGCCATAGCAATCCAGCGTATTTTACTGGAAAATCCTGACACAAGCACAAAAGAAAGAATCAAGCCATACTTCCAGAGACATTTTGACCCATCAGTAACAACTGCTTGTACTGGGAGAGGAAGAAAAACAAAACACAAAAACAAACAAAACAAAAGCAGTTCTGTCCTTCCCACTCATTTCCCATCTCTGCGTTCCTAACAACTCTATACAGACCTGAAGATGGCATACGCATTTACTGAGATTGTGAGGTAGTCAATCCAAAATAAAAAATATTCTAAAAATTAGTTTTAAGCTGAGCCAAGTCAGAGAACTCATTGCTGTGCAAACACACAAACAGCCGTGACAGCATAAGAGAGACAGAAAGCCAAGGAAACAGGGATGAAACAACTGCATCAGTCAGAAGTCAGATGCTGTCAGATAATGACGTACAACCAGTCCCTGGCAGCAAAGCAAAGAGAGGCTCAGCACAGACTAAAACCACACCATTTTTAGCAGAAGAAATTCTACTTACCAACTAGCATCTCAAAAAGGAAAACTCCTACAGACCACCAGTCACACTCCCGTCCATAATAACCATCACCCCCTTGTGATTTCAGAACTTCAGGGGATATGTAGTCAGGGGTTCCAACAGCCGTGTCACAGCGCACCATACCTGTCTGTGCAACAGCAACAATTCAAACAGCTCCGTTAAAACTGCTGCTCAGTCCTTACACAAAACTGCAGTTAGCCTATTAGTGGACCAGGAAAAAAAAAAAAAAAAAAAAAACAATAATCCAAAATGTTTGGTTTGAGGTACATGTTTGAAAGCTCTGACTTTTATTCCAAAAGCAATATGAACTGAAATGACAAACCCTGATAACCCACTCTCCCCTTCATCTACAGTAAACCATTTCTCTTTAGAACAGCATTTCAAAAATGTGCACATTTTGTAGTATTACCCTTGGTTTCAATATGTACAGATATGTGCTGTATTGGATAGTTCCTTATCTCATTGAATTCATGGAAGAGCTTCTGAATAACTTTGGTTATTTGAGTTAAGTCCTGTGTAGCACATACAAAATATGTGTAATTCAAACAATACATCAAATTATAGGTAAATTCTTATAGTCACACCTTAAGTTGAAAGTAAAAGCTATTTTTAAAGAACAAGGCTTAAGAAAAATAAACTAAAATATAACTAAGTGATTTTTATTAACGCAGTGATTCTTTTATTAATCATTTATTAACGGTGTGATTATTTATCCTCTTTGCTTCACGCTTTGCAGGAGCTAAATGATGTAGAAACATCGTCAGATATGCCAGCATGCTGCTTCAAACTTAGAGCCTTGTTCCCTTTAATGAAATTCACTGCATTCATTCCAGAGAGATGACATGGATGAATGAAATTAAGTCCCGGATAAAGCCAAAGAAGTACCAAAAATACACTCATCTCTGACTCTGCCACTCAGCTTAAAGCAATGTCCAAGTTACCTTTGAAAGTTCTCCATGCATTTTCCATCACCTTTGGCTGAATATTAATACAGAATATTGGTAGGAACAACTGAAATGGAAATTCATATTTAAGGAAATAAAAAGAATCATTTTGCTTTTGGAACTGCATTTACATGTAAAAATTAGACATCCAATTACATTATTCTTTTCGCATAGAATATGAACTGCCAGAAACTTTTATTTATGTATTAAAATAGAACATTGGAAAGTCATGAACTGGGTGGCTAAAACTAAAGTGATGATTTAATACTGCAGAGACTTAAGCAGTACTGAAGATCCCTTAATTGTAAATGTTTATTTTCTTCTACAATGAAGAAGAAGCTAAAGATGAAGCTGAAACATAAGGGAAGTTTAACTTCTCAGTTACAGCAGTTGAACTTCTGTTTCCTATATGATGAGCTAGACAAAACACACAGCTCAGACATGCTGAACTTAAATAATGAAGCAAGAACTCTTTTTAGAAGAGTTAGTGCATTCTTTGGACAAAGAAGAGCATGACATTTTCATTATGATACCACAGATGACATTAACACTTTAACACCATTAAATAAGCTAAAGTCCCATGGTTCCAAAAATCCAAACCCAAGAACACTCAAAAAAGGACCCAGCAGATGACTAGAACAGTTAGTTGGTCATTCTGCTAGCAACTGCACTCAGTGAAGTAGGACTGTGACATCTCAATGTTAGTGATGGGAGAGCCTCCACCAGCAGTGCATGCCTATACC
>JAOWBP010082715.1:0-15724 GCA_028571105.1 Tragopan temminckii
TGTGATGAAATAAAAAAAGATATAAAGAAATTAAGAAATGAAATAAAAGCAGTTAAACTTGACTTAAGGAGAGAATCTTGGGCATTTTGAAGAAAAGCAACAAATTCCAGTCTAAAATTCAGTTGTCTGAAATCAGAAAGCACAGTATTTTCTCCAGGTGATCCTCTCTATGTTGAAGATATCACATCACATTGAAGATCTGCAAGAATAACAAATAGTTCATTCCACTATAAAAGCTTCCACAGTTTAACGTATTTTACACAGCATGATGCACTCCCACATCTCTCTACTGAAAGAAAACTGCATTTTCTTTCAGCCAAGCAAACGAAAAGTGTTAGCTCTAGAAAAACAAGGGCAATTAAAGACTCGTTGGTTTTACCAATGTCTAATACTAAAGCATGACAGAGTTTTAATGCATCTTTATGCCCAACGTCCAGTTTCCTGCTCCAATCACTGTCAAATCCGGTTAAACTGCTTCCAAAAGAGAAATATTTTTTGTGAATTTTTGGGGGTGTGGTTTTTTTCTTTTTTTTTCCCCCACTTTTCAAACAACATAAGGACTTGAGGACTTGCTACTGACTCTAGGCATAGCATAAGTTTCTAGAATCTGAAAGAAAGAACAGCAATGAACTTTCCTGGAAGGAAATTAACATCTACACTCAGAAATAGCTGCTAGTGCTATATTTGCTTAGGTAAAAAAGAAATTGAGAAAAGAAGAAAAAAATACTTTTGAATATAAAAAACTCACCATTGTTTTATGTTTCTCAGTCTTTTTCATGTTCTTTCTTCTCTTACATTACACATGGTGTGTAGGATGTGGAGATCAGTGCAGCTGTGGCTATGACTTCATCTGGGCTACAGCAAAACTGCATCACGTTTCACATAGAAATAAATATATAAAGTATTTCCATGTATGTATTTTAATGTACAGTGGCTTTTAATGAGCTCTAAATATGGTATACTTTTCTCTGAAGAGCCTTTCAAAACATGTGAAAATTTTCTTATATGGGTTGTGTTAATGAATTTCTTTTTCATGTTCTTTATGGTCAAAACTCCTTCCTTCTTTTTGAGTTGATTCAACAGCTTTGTCATTTAAAGTGATGTCAACATAAAGGAGTAATATAGACTTCAATGCAGTATTCCTAGAGTCAGGAGTGCAGTTTAGTGAAATATGTGTCACTCAGCAATGTACAAAATTACAGTCAACATCATTTTTCTTACAGAAATACGGGGAGATGTTTTCACAAAATAAATGCCAAGCTAACTGCATTCATACCGTATTACAACTCCAGACGTTATCATCCTCTATTAAACAGAACAAATAAAATCTCCAATTTCCATGGAGTAAGCACAGGCTTGCTATTTTCAGTAAACTGTCCTTGCTACGGTAGGGAAAGAAATGAACTACTTCTACTGGGTATGCCGCTGCAGGCAAAGCTATATGAAACAGCATATGCAAAAAAGTTATTTATTAAACTAACTTTAACAAGCAAAGCCATTAGTGCCTATGTTCTACAGCACTGTCCACACAATGGAATTAGCATACGTTTTTCAAAGACAATAATTTACACATGCAGCAAGCTAAAGACTACGCGAGTGCTTACTACCAACAGTATATTGTTGGCTAACAACAATGCACTGCCCACGCAGTGCAAAATGAAAAACCAAACCAAACCACAATGTGAGCCATTCTGAACCGTAAGCAGCTCTACTACACTGCAGCTTTTGGTATAACCGGATAACATAAGGCCTGATGCTCCTATCAGGGAGTACATTGTTGGAAATCAACAATGATGCTGTTTGGGTTGATTCTACTAATTTCAGGAAAATGTACCTTTATTACAGCTAGCATAGGCTGTAGGAGTGACTGGGCTAACAGGGAATGGGAGGAACATTGACACAGAAGAACCTGGTAAGAATATTACACGTTGAACAGCTTATATGTTATAAAGGATTCCCTATCAATACGAAACACTTTGAAGCTATTAGATTTCAACATATTTGAGAAAGGAATTCAACATTAAAAAGCCTGTGTATTACTTGCAATGCATAATGTCAAAACCAGGAACAATTCAAACATACTGCTAAGGATGCTGCATTAAATCATGGATCTATTACTTTTACTTGTTTAACTGGTTCAAGCCCAGATGTCTTCAAAAAAGTTATTTCTGATCTATGTCACTATAACAAAGACTATCTAGTATCCCAGATTTAAGTTGTTCTCTGGGACTGCAAAAAAGAAATAGTATATTTTTTTTTTCTAGCCATGTTGGTAAAAAAACTCTTTGGATTTTTGTGGAACTCTTGAGGCTTACACAGAGGACTTCATTTTTTAAAATGAAAGCAAACGTCACAACGATTTCTAATCATAAAGTATTTCAAAAGAAAATGGCATGCTGATAACCCTTCCCATAAAATGTCTCACACAATAACAATTGACTGATAGCTCTCATGCCAGATTTGTTCTGAGTCAGACTTAACTACATGATTTACTCGCCATGCTATCTATAAGCAGCTGTGAAATCAACAATATGAATGCACTTGTAAATGCAGATCTCCAAAGTCACTGGCTATTTTTAAGTGGTTAATGTTCTATTAACCACTAATTTTCTATTCTGCCCTACATTAAAAAGTTTATTTTGTCTTAATTAGTTAAGAGTGTGGTTATGATCCCTCTTAAATATATTAGAAGTATCTTCTGCCTGTCTGAAAATCAGAATCAGCGTAATAGATTTTTAGCTGTGTTAAAAAGTATTTTGTTCAGAAATTGGCTTGTCTGGCTAGTAAGGTGTTGTCAGATAATCTCAAAAACTAATCTCAAAGAGCCAGTCGAGAGTCAGGTAAAGAACTGGGAGCAAGTGCTTAAAGCACAGGTCCATTACAATGAAAAATCATGGAGATGTAGTACTATTACCTTACAGTGATTGGAAGCAGAAAAAAAAACAGATCTACAATTTCAAGAAGATTTGTACCACAGTGTGTAATACATAATAAATGAAATGAAAAAGTGTGTCCTGACTCACAAGATATATCCCATTGCAGTAACTCTGAATATGATGTCATATCTGGTAGTCACGATCAAGTCCCATCCCAACCAGTAGGAAATACTTGCACATTTCTCCAACTCTCTCCTACAGTTTATCTCCTATCCTTAGCTCTTAGGTCATTGTTCTACCCACTTACGCAAATAGAGTGAGAATTTTGTAGTTTTTAAAAGATAATATAATACTGTCCAGTAAAACAAATCTCCTTTTACACTGCTTTTAAGGTTGTCAACTTCAAGTACTAGAACTTAAATTCTACAGGTTAGGTGTTTGGCTCATGCAGTGAATGAGCCCCAGTTATGTACCAGGATATGAAGAAAAAGGGTACTTAGCCCATGATTTGTAGTTGAGAATTATCAAATTTAGAAAACATTCTGTAAGTAATTATTTTACTTTTTCCAGAACCCCTTTGCTAGCTCTCATAGACATCAAAACAGATCTTGGTATCAGGTAAGGGTGGGTTTTTTTCTAAGTTATTTTAAAAGACATTGCTTGAAAGCTTTTGAAATGTATCTATTAACAGAATCCAGGACTATACTACAATTAGTTAAGTATTTACAGCGTTAACTTACAAATGGCATAGATCAATTCTTTTCTGTTTAACTAGATATGAAGTTCTGAGTGTAGCTGAAGCATTTTTTTAAGGCACATTTCAAAATATAGTAGCATTAGATGCAGTAATTATTATTTTTAAGAGTTTTACATGAGAAGAAGAAAGTACTCAAGTTAGCAAAGTTAGAGACTTGGCCAGCCATAGTCTGCGTCATTGGAGTAAATCCTTCAGTGCTAAACCACTTATTTCTGGTTTAATTGCACTAGCTTCATTAGTATTCACATAAATGAGATTGGGAAGAGCACATCTTTTGAGATCAGAATCAAGCTTCCAGGCAGTAAAGAATCAAACATATTTCTAAAGTAACAACAGATCAGACAGTCTGGTGAGTCTCAATGTGGAAATTTGTGAGTTTCATTAATCACTTACATGTTTTGCAACATCCTTCCAGGAATGGTACAACATAGCCTCCAACCTGATCAAGAAAGATAACGGGGAAAAAAAAAGTCAATTTTTTCAAACATTTGTTCACATATATCTGCATGTCTTGCTATTAGGAAAATCTTTATTATGAAAGCTCTACAAATTTACCATTATATCTTTATAACCTTGCATGGGCAAAAGACTCTCTCTGAAGAACCAATCCATTGTTATCAGTAAGAAAGAACTATAACCACCTAGTTATTCTAGGACTGCTCCCTGCTTGTGTATCATGTAAACATAGAGTGAAATGGAATTGTCCCCTGCATACATTTGCTGGTACTTAGACTAAAATAATTTCACAAATTAAAAGAACTGTTGCTTTCCCTGCAAATCTAGTCAAAAAAGCTTTATATCCGAATGTTGAAAATTTTAATGATATTTGGACAATCTTTCATTTTCTTCAACGTTCCTTACCACCGTGATAAATCAAATTGCTACACATGAAGTCAGTTATAAAGTTATTCAACCCAGAAAATCATCCAAGTTCAGATAGCTGCATGAAAAGCTAGTTTGATGTTACAAACCGCCAGGAGAAGAGAAAATATCTTCTGAGAATGTGGCATCTCCAGCTGTGTAAATGGGGAGTCTGGTGGCATGCTATACATGTATAGTTAGAGTTTTTCATCTTCAAATATCTTGATAAAACTGGAGGCATTGCAAGAACTTACAAATGTCTCTCTTCTTGAAGTCAGAGAATCCTTTGTCAATGTTAATCTTTTCATGAAATCATGAATCACAGGTGGAATGTAAACAATGTATTAAGCACTGACCTTTACACATTCGGTTTCATTAAAGGGTGGGCAGCCAACTGGAGATGCAACCAGAACTGATCCGATTGCCGTATTTATGCATTCATATCTCATGCAGTTTGAAATCCAAGTAGTACCAGGCTGTTAAAAATGGTAAGACAGAATTTTTACTCAGCAACTCAGCAAAAACAGTACTACAAATATTTATTATACAATTCCACTGAATCCAACTTTGTCTGAAACAAAAGTAATAGAGCAAAATATGATTTAGATGCACCTTAAAGTTCTGTTAAAGTCCATTAAATCATGTAAGCAGGTTCTAAAACAGTCAAGCTATTATTCTCCAGTGTATCAAAATCCCTTAATCCTTGTAGACAGCTATATGATTGACATTCCAAAAAATAATGTTGAGTAAATACAAAACTATTCCTAGTATTTAGCCGAAAGTATCTCTTCTTTGCACAATTTATTTGGGAATGCGTGTATAGTATTATCTGATTTTTTTCTTTACTTCTGAATACTTTGAGGGATTTATAAACTTACCTTAAAATTGGAAACTGTGCCGTTGTTGAAAGTGTGGAGACATGATATGTTCTTACAGCTACCACAGCAAGTTGTTAAATCCTTTGGAGGTTGATAGACTTGGTTCTGCCAAAATAAACACATTATTCCTTGTATGAAACCACTGTGCAACTTGACATTAAAGTAATGGGCAGATTTTTTAGGGGTATTTTATTTTAGGGGCAGTTTTTAAATAACTTTCAAAGCACGCAGCTTGTGTTTGTGTGCTCTGTGTGTTCAGGAACCTTTTATAAAATACAAAATACCATTGATGTTAACAAAAATGAGAAGAATCTCCAGCTCAGAGAATTAACTGGTCTTTCTATAATTTTGAATTGTTAGTCTGACAACTTACATCAACAACCATTGAAATTTTAACTTTTTACGTATCAGACAACAAACAAAAACTTAATTTAAAAGTAATCCATATAATATTCCCATGGTTATGTATCATGGTTTGTAAAAAATCCACCAAGATATCATTTCCAAATTTAATGTAGCTGTTTTCATCACATTTAAAATTCTTCTAATTATTCTCTTCCCAGTTCTTACTGACCTAATGGCTGCTATGTCTGGCAATTTGTGCCAGCACAACATAGCTAAAGCTAAAGATGCACAGTGGCAGTATGCTATTAGTCCTTTAGTCTACTCTATATGGGACCCTGCTGAGCATTGGGTCTCTGCAGTAGCTTGTTCAAATACATGAGATGGTAACAGAGCTTGTCACCTTCTTTATTCTCAGTGAGAATAAATCTGTCCAAACCTTCAAGCCATCTCTCCATAGGGCTAGTGCTCAACTCTCCCTAAATACAATTGCAGTTTTAAGAAAATTAATATCAAATAAGGTCCACTTGTCTTTCTGAAGGGGAGCAATAGTACGGTTATTAATGACTTAATTGTATCCGTTCTGTGCCTCAGCTAGGCACCTGATATTTTATCCATTTATTTTATTTATTACCCATCAAAATGGGTAATTTATGGAGAGAGTAAATCACACAATAAAACACTTTATGAATTTATGACATTCAACATACAGAAACAAAGACAGCATAAACAGATTATCTATATTCTGGGAAAACAGTGAAGGGAGAAAGATTTCAATAAACTTCTATCCAAGATAGGTAGTAAGTCATTGGGAGAGAGGGGGTCTCATAGTTACTTTTTCCATCTTGTTCTCATGACTATAATCTACTCCAGAAAAAATAGTAATTAAGAACACCAGTCACAATATACATGTCTAAAATCTGAATTTCTTACAGCTTTGCACTTGACAGCACAGGCTACTGAAGAAGTGTTTATTCTGTAGTATTTAGTGGAAGGATCAATCACATTTGTACAGTAAGAAATATGGCAAATGCCATCTAGACTGTGTTCCACAATTGTCTGTCCAGGTAGCAGCACACCTCTCTCATTACTCAGGCAAACTTTGTCTCTCACTACAAGAAAAAAAACACACACGGAAAAAAAAAAATTATCTTGGTATCAAAACATTAAATAAAAATGCTTCAAAGAGTAAAATAGGCATGGAAAAATCTACTCTACCTCTTCAAGAATCGTGGGAGAGATTTTCAAATATAAACTGCTAATAATAATAGTCTAACGTTTCACTACAGTTGCCAAATTACTTCAAACATAACTCCTTGTGAATTTAACATTTTATCAGCAGCACTACAAAATTGACAGTGGAGACTTCAACTGGTTTTAATTCTACTTTATGGTAAGAAGAATTGTGCCTGATAAATGTCTACTTCTCCCCACTGATTATGGAGGGAATAGAGCACAATTAGCTCAGAAGTATGTATCTTTTTTGCAGAAATCTATGCAAAGACAATCTCAACTGTCAGCCAGCTGCGTGCCCCACAGAATTAGTTTTCTCTGGTACTACTGGGCATGTTCCAAGATGAGCTCTGCATGGCACTGTCTCCTTGTTCACATAAAACACATAAGCGTATCTAAGCAGTTCCTGAGTAACCTCATAATGGGCTAATGGGGCTACTCCTACACATCAAGTACGGATTTTAGTTTTTTGCTGGAGTTCTCCATGCAGCTCATTAATGCACAGACTGCTAAGTGAACACCACCCAACATTTCCCAAATTCTGTCTACTATTTCTGTGCGCAGACTTTGCTACAGGAACTAACAGAATCCAAGGACAAGCTATAATCAACCAAGTATTTAGTGAGTGATCCTATTCTCCTGCCCTCTCCTATGCTATTTGTGAATTATGTCAGTCAATTCTTTCCTCCTATGTACCATGTTCAAAGCTCAAACATCCAATTTATAACTACTAATTTTCCTTTACAATTGAAAGGGTATTTCTTTGAATTAGATTATTTCTGGACTTACCACATTTGTATTTAACACAGTTACATATATTTTCTGAACTGTTCTGAAACTGTTCATCTACCTGAAGTTTCTGTCCCTGTGGATACAAAAGCAGAAAAAAGAGAAGTGGAATGACAGTTTGCTCATCTGTATCTTTTTACTTTAGACATCTTTCCTCTGGGATTCAAGTAGCAGTATCTCTTGACCCCCAGTAACTACTTTGGAATTCACTTTGCTCTTCCATAGCGATATTTAATTTAGTAATGAAAAGCAAATACTATATTTGTTGTTTTTGTTTTATATCTGAAAAATAGGAGCCGTTATTGGTGTCAGTACAGGAAACATTTAAGACAAAAAAAAATGCAGTAGCTTGCCTTTACACAGAACTCTCCAAGCAATACGGAGTTTATTTTTGCATGGATTAACTTAACGGATACAAGTAGTATGATGCTTGTACGGCTGTACGTTTTACTGGTTTACACAGATGAAAATCAAGACTTTCCTAATACCTTGTAATACCTTGTGCCTAAGTTTCTTCATCTATAAGATGGAAGTACTAACAACAACGTCATTTGCAAAGCCTTTTGAAGTTCACTAACTAAAAATCCTCAATCAAATCGAAGTACAGTATCCACCGAATTTCCAATTAGATTTTTCATTAATTATTCCCTTTGAAGCATTGTTTTCTGGATAAAATATCTGATATTGACTGAGAACCTAACCCAATAATGCTAATAAGCACTTTTGTAGTGCAGAACAAGTCACCGTGGAATACAACTTAAAAAACACTGGTGAGTCGATGATTTGAGTACGTGCTACAGATAAGTATGTACTGACTCGACTATTTGTCACTATGGCAAATAGTATTAACAAAACACTGATGCACTGTACTGACAACTGAAGAACAAAATTATGTCTTCAAAAGCATGAAAGTAGTTCCATTCCATGAATACTCAGGGTGCCATAGGCAATAAAAGATCTGAAGAAATATCAGTGTCATACAGTCATTTTATTCTGCTGGACATTTAAACCTGACTTCTTAAAAAGTGATCTAGCTTCTAGTAAAACAATTTAGATAAAAGAGAATGACATAGCATTCCATATTTAACTGTTAATAAAGTACTGATTGATTCCATGAGAAAATTATAGAAGAATTCTGACAGATAGGATAGATTCCATACCAGTTTGCACTGAGGTTTGGGGATCGTTTCGCATGAGCATTCTGAAACAAAAAACAATTACAAAAACAATGGTTTAAAAATCTATATGCCATTTCTTCAAAACAGAGCATCAGAGAAAACAGAAGCTCCACATTTTCAAGTCATCACTGAAGAAGCTTTGCAGCTATTTGAAATACATAACTTGGGGAGTCCAGAATTATGTCTGGTTGCTAATCCATCATAAAAACGAATTCCAGTTTCTGTGACCACCTTTACGCATTTAGAACAAATTGCAATGCTTTATCATCTACAGTCTGTCTGAATATGCTGATAAAAATATGATCATTGTAGCCTCTTGCTCCCTTGCAGTGTTGACAATCCTCATAAACAATACAAAGCAATGGAGAATTGTGTCTAGGGCATAATAAACAGTTGCACTGTCACCCTTGTAAACTGGCAAATTCCTGACCCATGAACACTTCACCCTTTTTTTTAAGCCATAAATGAGAAATTAAGAAATTGCCAAGATGGGAAGTCGCCCATTTTGACTGGACAAATTCTACAGTATGCTATCATCCTCATGAAGGAAGAAAAAAACAAACCAGGCAGATTCAAGCTCTTTACCATGAGATGATTTATGATCTCATCTGTTCATGAGTAAGTCTCCCTTACAGAACTGGCTTATATGCACATCACATCATCATTTGCTCATGTATTTTGTAAAGTTTTAGACTTAAATACAAGTTGCCAAAGCTCTTGTGTTTTATTGTCTAAGGCAACTAAAATGAAAATTAGTCATTTTACCACATGTCCGAAAGGGGCAGCACTTCTCTGGGCTCCATACCTCCACCAAAGACATGCCTGGCATGCACTTGAATTCAGGACAACGATGTATTTCACAAACTAAAATTAAAGAAAAGAAAGTCCAGTAAAAACAAGGTTGTTATATTTTGACGAGTAGAAATATGAATTAAGAGATACTAAATGGCTTATTTAATTAATACCTTTAGAAAACACATTACTTGAATAGACTGATTGAAATAGATGATTGAAATGCGTTAGCCATCAAGTCATAGTAGTGTGGAGCACAGCTATCCTAAGCGAATATTTAGCACAGCCAAACAAATATTTAATAAAATAAGCCAAAATAAAATATTTCCAGAATTTGGGGTATGAAGTTTGTCTCCATGATACAGATATTCAGATTATGCTTCAGACACATGAAGTTTTAAAAGAGTAAACAGATGATTGCTTGCTCATATGCACAATGAAGCTGTATCTCTAATCCACCTTTTTTTTTTGCACTGAACATCCACACTACAAAATTTGCCATGTTCTCTATTACCTAAAATAACAAAATCAAGTCAAACTTACTACACTGGTAGGTAGGGCAACACCTTTCTGTAGTGTTGTCATCCACAATAAGAACTTCTCCTTCTTGACATTTGGGTATTTGATCAGAGCAAGCCCCACATGCTAGAAAAAAAAAACAATTATTTAAATCTAAAACAGGAAGAAATTTTATCACTGCCTAGAAAACACATGCCCATTAAGTTCCTCACAGACACATTAAAAAGAGCAGATGTACTGTAAAGCTGTTCCTTCCATACAGAAGATGCTAATTTTCAGTGCACCTTGCTTTTTCTCTGTCGTCTGCTTCAAAAAAATAATGAATATAGTAACTGTGTCAGATCATAATGAACAGGACTTTCTCTCCACACTTTTTGTTGTGAAAAATTTTGCTGGTTTTTCTCTCCAACCAAGACCTATTTTCAGGAATGCTTCCTCCGCTAGAAATACAGTATCTTTGATCCTCAATTAAAGGCAATTAAAAGTGATCCCGGTTTTATTCTCCCACTTAAACACACAGCAAAATCACACTAGATATATTCCGTCTAAATACCAGTTCAACGATTCACTATATCAAAAAAAGAAACAGAAGGATGTTGCATGGATAGACAAAAAAGTCAAAGGTGAACACTACTGTCACACGTTCAAAGTGCTTCCTGAATACTGTAAATGACAGAAGTGTATTTCAGACTTCTCTTGTTCTCTTTTAAGGTTCAAATTTTGCACATGGAAATGCTTATCAAGATGAATCAGTCTGTGATTCACAGAAATCTATGTTCACAAACAGAACCCATCCAAGAGAAACATACGGGATATATAATTATAAACTTAATATCATAAAGAAAACAACTACTTGATAGCAAATAGAACTGTTAAACTGGTACCAAAGGTGCAATTTTATTACTATATTAAGTTAGCAAGGACCAAATCCCAAGAAAACTGAACAAATTTGTATAATACTCTTATATAGGATATTTGCCATCAAGTTAAAATAGGCCACAGATGATACAACAACAGGATACAGAGAGCCAGAGCATGTATAACTTCAGTCTTTCTTTAGAGAAAACAATCAAACAACCACAATCATATACTATGCATGGTCAGTCTCTCAAAGGCCAAGATCAAAGGCAAATTGTTCATTCATGTAGTACACCATCAATCCTCAACTTGACCTAAAAATACTACTCAGTTACACGAAGCCACTCTATGACTCTTGATGGTAGCTGTCATTACCTATGTCCTATAAACTTAATGCCCATTTCCTTAACCACTTTCAAGCCTTACTATGCTGGGAGAGCTCAAGAAAGTACGAGTAATCTTAACTGCTAAGTTTTAGCAGATATCATTGCATGCATGAAAACTCTTAGAGATTCAACCAGCCAGGATTCTATACCACATATATAGGATATGCAGCATGTACTCTCCACCCGAGCAGCAATAAGTGTTTGATCCTCTTGACAGCTTGGCATGTGCTCCATTGGTTCACATTTTGCTGGATCACATTCTGAAACAAGCACAACAGATTTATTTATTTATGTGAAGTACACCATTCCCGTTTTGTAATGCTACATAAGTAAGAAATGAGAGAGAACTGAAATACTACAGCGCTCTCTATGGCAGAGTGATGTACACATTCTCGCCTGATCCTTGAACACAGGACTCCATTATGTCTGCACCAATTGAGGCATATTTCAACCATGAGCTTTTAGATGAAATACAAGTTTGTAAACTGACATTTTAAAAATGGTTTCTATACTAAGTTCCTTTTTGTTTATAAGTTGATCTATTTAGTTTACTGTCACCTACCACAGATGTAGTCGGGACAACAGGATTCTTCATTGTAGTAAGTGACCAGTTTTTCCAAGCCATTACACTCTGGGATTAAGGGTTCACATAGGCTCTGATTACAAACTATTTCATAAAGGGAAAGAAAAAAAAAACATCTATACTACTGTATGCATTTATAAATGGAGTAGTGGCAAGCAGTATTTACAGTCTGATAACACCAATCTCTGAGTAACCACAACAAATTAGCAAAAACCCCTCAGACTATGTTCAGAATTGTCTAGCCTCACTCTCTTGAGGCAAAATCAAACTACAGTTGAGTTGTCTTGGAAACTCCACTTAAAAACTGCAATTCCAGTGGAAAATTCACCACAACTATATCAACCCAGATGGCAAACAGACTAAAACTCCTTGCAACTTGTTTTCAAGATGAATTTTCTAACCTAAATATGAATAAAAGCTTTTATACCCTTTTTTACTGCTGAATTTGTAAAGCACACACACAATCATCTGATCTTTTTTTCCTAGTCATTACTTATATCACTGATTTGTATTTGGATGTTAAAAGTGTATCACTAGAGACTGTATTGCTGAGATAAATAAATTCATACCAAATAGTCACAGAGATATTTAATTCCTTTTAACATTTGTCTCCTCCTCCTACCTCTCTGATAAATCCCACTAGATTCTGAGTCAATGATATAAAGTCAATGATATAAAGTTTCCATAGTTTTTCTACTCAACCTATGAATTCAGATAATTACCATTCACATCAAAAATAAGGTGAGTAACAGGACAACAAACCACAGGAGAGATTATCTGTGTATTTCACTGAGCATTAATCGTAACCATTAAAGAATACTTACTACAGATCTTCTGAGGACAACATGTCTGATCACCAGGAACAAGCAATACCACTTCTGCAAATCGCTGACAGTCCAAATTGTGGCTATCAGAACAGTTGTACTCCACTGGAATAATAGTCTCAGTGTCAACACATTTTTCCATGCAGCATCCACTCAGAGATGTTTTCCAGATGTCACCTACTGCATGAGGTGCTCCTGAGCTGTCTGTACAAGCTAGACAATGAGAACAACAGAAAATAGAAATAATTCCTTTTTATTTCCAATTTTGATCACCATTTTCTTCCACAGCAGGTATGGAGAGCTTTTAAGGCATCACACATTACACCACAAAAAAGTTAAAGAGGAGACAGTCTGAGACCAAGTCTGTGTGGGAAAGCAAGGCAATCAGTACCCTCCTGAGGATCAGGGCCTACACTTTGCTTTGTACCTCCCATGCAAAGCTAGGCACTTAAGATTCCAATTCAATCCTTTGTTTTTGAAGCTGTGATCTGAAAATAACTTGCTTTTGTATTTCACATATGACAAAGCTATTAATAATTACAATGCTTTATGCAATTTTATTTATAATAAATTGCATCTTTAAGATTTGTGTGAAGTATTTGTCCACAATATGGTGTCTTCAAGCAGAAGTGTAATGAGAATAAATATAAATGATTACAAAAAGAACAAAAGGCATAAATAATTCAAACCATATAATTAGCTGTTGCAAAGCTTTTGATTGCCACTTAATATCAATAGTTGGACTCCTTGGCAAAAGGCTAGGTGAAAAGGGGGCTAAGACTAACATACTTCCAATAATGGAGTGCATAAGCAAAAACAACCATTTTGAAGAGCATCTTTCAACTCAGAGAAGTAAGCAAAGTGGTATGTCACAAGGACACTTAATGCTTTCTCAACTGTAAAGCTGATATTTACTGAAACCCCTGAATCTTCAACTGAATAACATGTGCAAAACCTTCACAACATCAGGCCAGGCGTGAATTTATTAATTGTGAAGAATCTGAGCCCCAGCTTGTAGATAATAAAGAAGAAAATCACATCAAAACATACCACATTTTTCTTCAGGAATACAGACAGCAGTGTGAGCTCGGTGAAGGATGGTCCCTCCAGCACAGACACAGCCTTCTGTCAACACCAAGCAGGTGTCTGAGTCCAAAGCAGCGACCTCGTTATCCTGACAACTCTCTGCAACCTCACAGGCAGCTATGCATGCCTGATAGGAGAAGTTTTCAGAGCAGGCAAAGGCTAGAAAGAAAAGAAATCACTCATCTGAAGATGAAGTCACATGAAAATATGCTACCTAAAGGAAGACACCGTTGTCTCCTTGTCAGCTTGTGATGTTTGCCAACTCAGTAGGATCTGCCAACCTAAAACACTGACACAGACCTTCTACATGAATTCAAACATAAAAACATTTTGCAAGCACTTCTACTTCATTTTTCTTAGACTTTGGTCTGCCTAGGAGTGGTAATACAGTGTTTTTAAACATTCAAAGTGCTTCGCAGTGGACAAAGAAAACAGTGATTGCTAAAGGACGAAGCCTAGTCTATTACTAAAAAAGGTAAATGTAAAGTCCAGTTCAGCATTCCTCGAATAATGAAAAATGGGATGAATTCATGATTATATTTAGCAGACATCCACATAAATTATTCTCATGGATGAGGTTTGTTATTTTAAAGTCAATCAACAGAATTAAATTTAACATTCATTATAATTTTAATGTAAATTCTTTGGTATCTAACGGGTATATGTCAGAATAACTTTTTGAGAATTTACTATGATACTTCATTGGTTCGAAATAGTGTTTAAAATGCCAGTTGTTTACAAGCTACATAAATACAACTAAAAGAAAATGACTACAAATGCCAAGAATATGGTTCTGTGAACAGCCAATAGGATCCTTATCTTGTATGGATATGTAAGTCATCCAGTAACACAATCTGGAATGAAGGTAAATGAGATGATGTTCAGTTCACGCAGGAGACTATCTGCTCAATAGTGAAGAAGGTTCCAGTTTATATATTAAAGTGCAGGTCAGTTCTGTTCAGTTCCTCCCTGCTATAAATGACAGTAATGCCCCACAGTACAGCCCCGTAAATAGAAATGCTTGGGCTTTTGAAAATCAGTCCACAGCACATCGATGCCCAATAATCACAAAATCCAGGTGTGACTTCATGGTTCTTCCTTTGGAGGCATGCACCACCAGAGGTCACTGTGGTATAAAAATAAGAGTATGCATCCCCCCACAATGAGTGCAGTACTTAACTGTATATCCCGATATATTTTGTAAGGTCTGTTTTTAAAGTGGTGTTTGCTAGTAAAAACCAGGCAAACTGAAGAGGTGAAGAGGCTGGTTTGTTGTTGTTGTTTTTTTTTTTTTTTTTTATGTTTGTTTTGTTTTTAAATCTGACCATTTTTAAGCATTAGACTCCGTGACTACTGGTTTAACTTACAGCTCATTATGACACGTCCACATGAAGACTGTATGCAGATATTCACCCGAAATCACTTTTAACAAGGCAGCTCTTACGATTACTACGCACAATCAATTGTGTGATCTGGTGATCACAGTTGACCAACAGGTCTTTCCCTTTCCGAGTACTGAAACTGCAGACCTCTCTGGGTTATCACTGCATACAACTTTTCCTAGGGAATCACTGACAACTACAGATTCCATTTGGCCTTTGGGAAGTGGATTCTCATGGGATCCAGAAGCTCTTAGGGTTTTATTCCCTGCTTTCTGTTTAATCACAAAGGTTCCCGATTACTACAGTGCTTTCTCCAGTCTAGATACAGCTTTCTGGAGCAACATCAAGCAGACTCAAAGTGCCAGCTCAAAATACCAGTG
>JAOWBP010082715.1:15824-27433 GCA_028571105.1 Tragopan temminckii
TCCATCTGTGAAATGGACATAATGAGCATGATTCCTTCTACATGCTACTTTGAATTATATGATAAAAGCTGCTGAATTTATAATCTCAATAATAACTTCCAAAGTATCTGAGAACTCAGGGAGCACAGATAGTTTCAATTTACGCTAACTCTTATTACTAGGTAGGTTTTGTCTCAGCAAGCACTAGAGGTACACATACACGCAGAATACTTACGGCAGTAATCATTGCTCCTCCATTCTATACAGATATTAAATTTGTTGCACATTGCCACATAGGCAGCTAGTGAGATGCATGGGTTTTGAATGTACTCAGTATCCTGAACCCAGATATCACAGAATATCTCAGGTGGAACCTAAAAAGGAAAAAAATGGAAAACATATTTTCATATGTATGTATGTAGCAAAAAATATTGAACTTTTAAAATATCAGCTACAAACAACAAAGTAAAACATTCTTGGCTGACAGTAAAAAAAGAGATCGCTAGCCTTTATTGGTCTACAAAGAGAGTCTACTTAAAAGTAAGGCTTCCTGAGCATGAGAAAAAAAAAGTGAGACATCCCTATATTCTTCTGTTTCACTTATTATAAATGCCAAAGGAACAGCTTATACAAATTTTCCAACAGAAGACATAATTACACACTGAACTTTGTTCTTCCTTCCTCTATGCTTTTGTCTGTTTTTTGGCCTCCAGTTCATCAAACTCAACAATACACAAAAGTTGAAATGATAAATGTACTCATATGAACACACATAAATATTTTGTTTTTACACTTTGTTTTTTGCTTTAAGTTTGCTATAAAGGATCTGTTCTATCCTCTCATCACTCTAAGCTGGAGCTCCTACTTTCTACAGCCTTTGAGAATTCAGGCCCTTACATTATCTAATGTGAATTGGAATTGGTTAAATTACTGAATGTTTAAGTAAGAACTAAATACTAAAATTACTTTATTTTACTTTGCTGTACATCCTGTTGCTCCAAGTGAATTCTCTGGGACTGATTTATAAATTAGATGCTATTACCAAAACTAATAGAGATTTATTAGGAATTCTGAAATTATCATCTGCTTATTGCAACTCTCCTATTCTTCAATTCTTTTTATCTTGCAACTGTAGATACAGAAAAGTATGTATCTCTTTCCACAGATGTGATTACATGTAGTTTCACATTAATTAAATTATCAAGAGTACAAAAGTATATCAGAACTGCACCTCTCCCAAAATGTAAGCTTCCAAAATAGTTAACATACATAAGGATGACAGCTGCTGAAGGTCTGGTTCAACACCAGTCTTAAGCACTCTGAGCAGTCCATGACTGAACAATTAGTTCCTTGATGCCTGTCTTCTCCAACATACTTTAATGTGTCTGGCACTTGCCAGCTGTCTATAAATGTTGATGGAGCATCACTTTTGCTTAACACTGTCCTGTTGGGTAGCATCAGGTCATTTTCCAAGCTTCTATCACAAAAACCTATGTACGAACAGAAGAAAAAACCGGTTAACGCTGCACACGTTTATTCTGAAGTACGTTTGAAATACCTCATTCAAAAAGTAAACTCCTTTAAGAAACTTATAATAAGTAAGGAGCTTTCAAAAAATGTACAGTCTCATAAAACACAACAGATGTGGAAAGTCTAGTAGGATCAAAATACACAAACTGCACACAAATAGCACAAAGTGAAGATACATCTGTGAATTGCACATGCATGAGACAAGATCTGTCACGTGTCAGAGATTCAGAGAACCCAGCAATGGCACACAACCTTCACTACTCAGTTGCATGAGCACAAAAAGTATGTACGTTAAAGAAGAAATAAAAAGATAAAAGAAGGTTACAAAGCACAACCATGTATAGCAACAAATGAAAAATGTTATCAGAAAAGGCAATTCTCGTTAAATTCCAATGAAGATTGACAAAAAAAGATGCCTACCTGAAATCGCAATTCAAAAATTTAATACCCTCTTCTACTTATGCTTCTGGGCAGTGTTGTGCATCCATTTATTGGCATAAGAGCTAACTTAAAAGTGTAACTTTTGTCACCTCCAGGCTAACATTTAAATTAGCACGCAGCAAGAAGAAAGCAATCTTTTCTGTATTTGATTCACACAAGGCAGCATCACATTTTGTTTTTGTTTACATTAAGGTAGTTGGCAATTTCAAAAGACTATGGAATGAAGGGAGAATCCTAACACACACAGAGTGATTTGGTCAACACAGAACATCCAAGTAGTACAACAGTATCTTACAGATACTGTATCTTTGAGAGCCAGTAGTTACACAAAAACTGAATAACAGATCAGTCTCCCATTCTTTACTCCTCATCCCAATTGCTGATATTTTTGTAATTGACTTCTAGAAAGCATTCTTCTGATGTTTCCGCAGACTTTCATGGCAATTCTAAGGATATCTGTTCAGTAATTATGGGTCTGTTTGAGCATTTTGCATTATGAGCAAGCCACTGACAATCAGGGAGAATAGTAATCATTCTGAGAATAAAACAGCTTTTGAAGCTGTAAATATTAATCAATCAAAAATGTTTCTGCTTGAATGTTTTGAAGTTGTGAGCCTATACAACAGAAAGAGAAATTACTTGGCTTAAAGGGACTGCTACCATGTCTGACTTGTCTTTTTCTACCTTTCTTGTACACTGACAAGATTTAACACAGCAAAACTAAAGTTTCGCATTTGGCTTGGCTGGATCTGGCTGCACCTACAGCACTGGCACACTTGCATTCTGGTCCACCAGTGTTACTACAGAGAAATCCGTGATCCCTTGTGACATCCCCCATCTCCCACATCAGCTCTTCACCAACTGCCATCTTTGCCTGATCCAGTCACTACAAAATACACTGCTGTCAGAAAAGGACCCTTCCAAGTGATGCTTGATCCAAAAAAACTGTAATGGTGCCTTCATTTCTATGAAGCTGAGAAATTGGGATATACGAACACTGCAGCCTAAAGGCATTCTGAGAAAACTCAAATACAAGAAGCAGAACAACACAGCAAGCACAGGAGCTTCAGATAGATTAATTTACCCTGAAAAGGTGCAGAGCAACCAGCTCATTTAAAGCAGGTTCTGGTGAGTCCCAGTGGACAGCACTGCGCAGATTTATGCAGAGAATCCTAATTAGAGATGAATACTAGAAAAACACAGCATATTCTCCAAAGAAGCCAGAGAGGTATGTTGTCATCTTGTTAATGGGCCACATATACCAGGAATGTAATGTCTCTAATTCTCCCTATTACAATAATCAAATACATAAAGGCAAAACAGACTTTGAAGAATAGCTTGAATCAGACGTACTGAAAAATACTACCTTTGCATTCTTGTTTCTGTTTGATCTAATTACAACAACAGTTAGCCACACAGAATAAGAATGACGTTAAAAAAGACGGAAGCAATTACAGATAATAATCCAATTTCAAAATGGCAATAAATTTAAGCTCTCTTCCTTTACAAGAAGCACATTACTGTCTGCAGGACTTGGAACTCAACCAAGCTATCACTGTTATTTGATATCGAGCTACAGGCATTTGCCCTTTCTGAAACTGGCAAGATTTCCACTGTAATTATGAACTCTGTAACCTTGTTTTCCAGCTACAAATTACAGCAGATAAATTTACAGATTCAGGTGTCACAGCAAAGATTTAGAACAACAGAAAAACATGCTTACAAAAGCTACTTCTCTGTTAGATTATTCAAGTTCATGGTTTTTAAAGAGAAAGTAACTACATGAGATGATTCAGCAGACTTGAGACAGTGCAGCCTTAGGGTTATTTAACCCATTACAATTACAAAAATTCCTTCTAAACTATTTCTTCTAACAGATGAACTAAAATAGCTTATCTCAAGTTAACAGTTCCTGTCAATTCTGACCTTTAGATACTGAAAATAGCACATATCACTTCCTATCAGATGGATAGCAAACACTAAATCTTTAAATGACCTTATTTGACATTGTAGATTTATGTTTGACTTATTTGGGTTTGGTTACAGCAATCACGCTTGTGATTCAAATAGGCTACAG
The DNA here is from genome assembly GCA_028571105.1 of Tragopan temminckii. Lineage (NCBI taxonomy): Eukaryota > Metazoa > Chordata > Aves > Galliformes > Phasianidae > Tragopan > Tragopan temminckii. Next base: position 19,852 of record JAOWBP010082715.1, read on the forward strand.
TTAAAAGCAAAATTGTCATTAAAGTGATTACACTGACAGGTATCAAGCTTTATGTCAACAACTACCAAAATTATGAATTATTTCACATTAGTAGTACCTAAAAAATTTGCAATGGTCTACAATAACTCTTTTAAGCAATATCCAGCAAAAGATACAGTTAGGAAAATGTGCCTTCCTAGAAAAGCACCTGAATGTCTTTAATTTTGCAGTTCTCCATACTTACCACATAGTCCCAAAGCTTTTGGTTCTCTGGTAGTATTGAACTCTATAATCATCACACCTGTGTTGTGAAACCACTGAATTTTGATTTTTGTTGGGGTCTCAACCGCATACATGAAGCCTGAATCCTCTACTTTGTATCCGTATTTTCTAACAGTAGGCCAAGCAAATCTTGAGTTTACTGTTATCTAAAACACACACGGAGAAGATTTTAAATGTCAGGCACCAAATGCTGCAGAAGAAGAACTATGGCTGGATTTTCAGCAGCGTAGGAATCTACCTCATAACTAATTTCAAAAGAAGTCAGGCTCATCTCCACAAAGCTATCAAGGCATTAAAGGGTCCAGTGGTCATTTTAAATGCCTTGCTTTGTGGCTTACTTCATTAACTGTTCTTCTATCATAATTTGAGTCTGAATTTACCAGCAGTTTACTAAACTCCAAAGTGCTAATAATGAAATATATTTCCTATCGTGCCCTACTCTTCAGTATACACATGAGAAGGCAGCTGATGATTACAGAAGTAAGATGCTATCTAAATTGCAGAGGAAAATAAAGCCTCAAAATACTCACTTTTCTACTTAAACGATTAATAATAATTTGGTTTGATACATAGGTTAAATTCAACATTGCCAGGCACAAGGAAGTGGAATTTGAATTATTCTGTGGAGAAAGCAAAAATTTATTAACCATAGTTATAACATTTAAAAACGTATACATTAGCTGTCTAATATTTTTAGGTACTGGGACATTGAGGATTGTTTGCATATATTTTGAAGAGAGGAAAGTTGCTGATTACTGTACTTCCAAGTCCAGTCTACGAGGTTAATAGATAGCATTCTTGCAAAATATACAAACATAATATTATTGCATTCATGAACTGTGTTGTATCACCTCTTATTTCTTTCATTCTGGAAAAGAAAAGATACAGGAGAATATCTGTTTGGACACTGAAAAATAAGAACTACATAGTCAAGGTGAGCAGAAATGGGACAACGACTGGTGAATTTATATGATAAATGAATCTTAAAGAAGAAATTAATCAGAAATACATGCACACGTTGAGATTCAAGGTTCCAAACAAAGGATGAAATAGTATTTAATACAGTGGAAAACAAAAATTCTGAAAGTCAGAAACAGATCTGCTTTCTCCTTTCAATCATACTGAGCTTCTGAAATTAACTTTCATAAGGTACTATTCACAACCAACTCTTGAGATGAACATCTATATGGACATCAGAATTGTCTAGCTTTCATAGAAGAAACTGGGGTTAAAAGAATTTTGTAAATGCTCATGAGCAATTAACTCTTCACAACCTAAAGCCAACCTCTGTACTATCCATTAGGATAGGATATTCTGTAATTGCTTCCCATAGGGTTTCTCCCCTCTCTGAAAAAGCAAATTCTTGTGTCTGTCTAATTTAGTCTAATAATACTCCATTTTTTTAAGGCTCTCAAGATTGGTCATTCCAGTAAATTTTCCGTATGAAAATATGGAAAAGAGGTGCATTTAAATACTGTACTGGCCTTGAAACCACTTTAGAGCTGAATGAATATAGGGAATTTGGGTGTGTGAATCGTCACTCTGCAAGGTATAGCCTGATGAAATGCAAAGAGAGTGAATGCTGCTTTCTAGTTCTGTATATATCCTCTTTAGTGCAGTAAAGTTGAGTAAACCTAGATACACAAAAAAATAGCACTCTACACCAATACTTTTTACATGACGGTACTCACAAAAGTGACAAATAAACATCATCCACTTACTCTCTCACAACATTGTCCATTTTATACATAAAATAAGGTAATATGGATCTGCCTCCCACCTTTCAGCTGCTTTCAAAGAAACTCTACCCAACTCTTAAACGCTGAAAAGTGCAAGTATAATTCACAGGCATTGCAAAGGAGTGAATAATTTACCACAATTATATACTAGTAGTTTTATTGACAAGGATGCACATTAGAGGAATATATATGTAACTCATTCCCAAGATGCATCTTATTAGCAGTACTCAACATCCTTTGTTAGTTGATAAATGATAATTACCATTCTACAGTCAAGGACATGGACGGTTATAGTTTCATCTTGAGTCTGACTAACAATGTATGATGCTTCTTTGAATAAAGCCAAATGATTTCCATCATATGTTACAACACTCAAATCAGAAAAAATTGTGCAACGACCTAAGGAAAAAAAAAATTGTATTTGCTCACTTATTTTAGAGTTTCTGTAAATGTAACAAAATACGAAGATATACCAATGAACTAACTAAATAACTAACTAACTAACTAAGACTAACTTCTTTGCTGTACAGTTTCAGATATTTAGCATGTTTTCATATGTATTTTCAGATGCTATTGCATCCCTGTAAATGGACAGCATAGTCAAATTCTACATAGTCCAATGGGACAATCCACAGTGCTCTGCTCCCTGTTACATTCATAAAATTTTTAGCAGCATAAATTTATAACTTTCACAAACCCTAAACCAGCAAAAACACAGATGACAGTGAACCATGCCAGATCTTTAGTTTCTCTCCAGTCTTGTTCATAAGGAGGGAGATCTTGTTTCAAGTTCTCTTCTTTCCAGTCTTACTGCTCTGTCTCAGAGACTGGAGTTCACAAATGGAAATTTACATTGCTTATCTCTGCACAACTATTTTCCCATTATGGTCTAAATTTAATTTTCTTTGAGGTTAGGATTCATCCTGCCTAATTCTGCATAATTGGTAGGAGTGACTATAGTACAGCTATGCTCATAGAGTCCATGAATTGTTAGTTGTTAATTTCTCACCCTGAAGTAGATATAAGACATCCCATAAAATCCACTGCCTACATCCACTGTATCTCATCTGATTAAACAGAAGACAGGTCTAAGTCAGACCTAGACAAGTCTGCTGATGTTACCAGAAGCTAGTTAAGACATTTATCCTACACTAAAGGAGCATTTTCATTTCACTAAAGTAGGTGCCGAACTAGAATTATAAATTTAATTAAACAACAATCTGTAAGATATAGATCTTTCTTTTCTTCACCGTGGTTATAGCAGCTTTGCCTTCTTAAACGTGTATTAAATTGTTACTCAAATTCACTTCAAAAGAACCAAATAATTAAAACTTACATGCACATTCCCACTTTGGGCAGCATTTGTCCCCATTTATTTGAGCAGCATATCCTAAAATTCCACAGCTAGGTTGAGTTGCATTGTATGGGCAGTTCTGCGACTTATTAACTTGAATCAGTTGTCCATCCAAGCAGATGTATTTTATGCACTCATTCTCTGTGAGTGGCTAAGGCATATGTAAAAGACACAAGTAATATCACAATAATGCATAGTATTTGCTCAAAAAAGAGGCTCACGTCCTTCAGGCACCAAATACTTATAAATCCTCATGACAACAACGGTGGAAGATTTAAGCAAAGAGCATCATTGAAAATCTGACCCTCCTGAGGATAGTTTAAAATTCTGTCCTGCTGTAAAGTGCAGAACATTTTTTTGTTTGTTTATTTTTAATTAAAAGAATTTGAAAAGAAAGTAACATGGATGTACAGGCAAGAAGGCTACATGATATACAAACTACATGAACTACATGAAGCATTGCATTTTACCAGAACAACCCCAAACGTTCCTGCAACAGTCACACTCAGAAAACCAAGGTCCAAAACACAGTGAATTGTAACCCTTATGAAAATCATCACACACAGTTAAAGTTGTTCAGACTTACAGATATAACTGTAAAAATAACAAATAGCCCTACTTAATGCAGACATTTAAACCATGAGGATCAAAGCACGTCTCACAAATTATGGTTTTATCAGCATATAGAAGTAACCTGGATTTATTCAAAACCAAACACAATAATGTTATAACGTTACTCACTGTACAGGTTTGGAGAGTTGCTGTTTCTGTAGGCAGCAGTGAAGCTGGCTGTGTGACTCCTGGCATGGCTTCAGCTGTTGCCAATCCATCAGCAATTGTAGGCAAACCATAAAGTGCTTTGGTAGATAAATATGCAAAGGAGGAAACTGATGGAGCTGTTGTATCATTTGGGTGGTCAGATATAGTTAAGAGCAAACTCTCCGAAGGTACTTCAGATGTTATTCCATGCTTGGAAGTTTGAGTGGCCAATGATGCAGCAGCTATAGAAGAAAAAGGTTTTGTTTCAGAGGATGAACGTATGGTGAACGGTATCAATACACTTACTTTAGAAGGAGGTGCAGTTGTGTTTGTGAAATATGGAGAATAAAATTTCTGAGGTATTTCTGAGGTAATGGCAACACCTTGAGCGTGGACAGGTTGGACATCCAGCTCTTCTGATTTTTCTGTATCAGGGAACATAAGTTCTTTTGATTTTGAAGAAACAGAAAAATAGGTGGGTTTCACCAAGGTTGTGGTTGATTTTGTTACAGTTTCTGTTTTGTCAGATGTTGCTGATGGAGCAGTAATGCTTTGCCCCGTACCTCTTATTGTTGAAGAGGCTGAAGCTACATGTGATGAATGGGTGGTAGCTGGAAGCACTGTAGTCGCTAGAAAAGTGGAACTGTAGGCAACGGTTGAAAGTGTGAGTTGCTCTGGCAACACAACAGTTTTCTCTGTAGTAGTTTTAACCATTGACGTGGATGCTGTTGAAATCACAGGTGTTAAAAAGGCACCTATGGATGGCTCACTTTCCATCATGATGGGAATTTCTGTTGTTCCAGGTAGTAAGACAGGTGAAGTTGTAGTTGTTTTAGGAACTTGACTTGAAACAAGTGACTCAGTAACTGGGGCCTGCCATGTGGATTTTAGACTAGTATCTGCCTTCTGTGTGGAAATAGAAGGAAAGGCATCTTTTTCAATGGTTGCTGAAGAAGAGGAAATTGCAAGTAATTCTGGTGAGGAAGGGAGAATACTGGTTCCAAAAATAATGTCAGCTGTTTTTCTGGCTGGGACTGTAGATTGCAAAACAGTAGTTCTTGGTACATATGGCTGCATAACTGAATCAGTTAAAATTAACTCTTTTTCAGTTGGTAAAATAACTCGTGTAGGATCCAGTGAGATAGATACTACATTTGAATGAATGCCTTTAGGTAGTGAGGTAGTTAAGGAGGATGAGAAAGTTGATTCTACTGTAGCTTCAGTTGTGCTTAAAAGAATTCGTGGCTGATCAGTGGATTTTGTTAGAGTTTCTTCAGGATGCTGGTAAATTGAGATACTGCTTTTGCTTGTCAAAGAAGGCTTAGATGTCTGATGAGCAAGATCCATTGCCATCATAGTAGGAAGAAGTGGTACAGTCACAGCCTTTGTGGTCTGTGCTGGAACTTCATCTCCTGTAGATGGAATAAAAGATGTCTGAGTTGTAGCAGTGGCAGGTTTTACCATAACTGTTATATTTTCAACTGTAGACTCTGATGCTGTAGGAACTACTTTAGTTTCTACTACTGGATATTTTGGTGTGGTTGTTACTCTCAGTATCGTTTGTGTTAAAGAAGCTGAAGAAACTGATTGGTCTTCCAGATGCTGAGAGGTAGAGAAAGTGTGAGAAGACTTTGTTACTGGAAGTACAGCATGGGATGTATGCACCGGACTGAGAGCTTCTTTTCCGTATACAGACAGTGAAGGAAGAGAAATATTTAAAGAGATTAGAGAGCTTGATGGTGAAGAGGGAAAAACAGATGCCTTTGTAGTGGAGATGCTAGTAATTCTTTCCTCTTCTGATTCATCAGGCTGTGTTGGTAATAGTGTGGTTTCAGATGCACTAAGGAGAGTATGTGGAGATCCAGTGAAGGACATCGTTTGAGCTGATTCTCTTTTCATAGATATGGAAGGAACTGTAGCAGTTTCTTTTGATGAGATAAAGGTTTTCATTGCTGATGTGGCAATGCTACCTGAATACATTGAAGTGCTTTTCTTCACTGTACTTAAAACCAGAGGTAACTTGGAATCGGTAAATGTTTTTGCAGTTGATTTTGCTTCTAATTCAAAAGGTGATGTTATTTTAGAAGTTACCTTAACAAACAAAGGTGGCATTTTGGTAGTCTCAGGCAAAACAGGGTATTTAGTGTATAACGTAGTCAAGAACTCTGTTGAATTTAGAATTGCGTATGATGGATATGCTGTAGTTGACGCAGTTTTAAATGTTCTTTTTAATTCAGTCAAAGCTGGAGAAGCAGGAGTAGGAACTGACCCTGAAGGCCTTCCTGTAGAAAGACTGATGGGTTTTCCAACTGTAGAACTAGGATGCACTGAATATGGAAGGAAATGGGAGCTAGATGTATGCTGCACATGAGGTGTTACTTCAGGAGTTTCTTTTTCTTGAGTTGTAAATGGTAACAAAGTTGTTTGCGGAGTTGTTGTCTCTGGACCTAGAGTTGTAGTGAAAGGTATCCGAACAGCATCTGTCAGATGGTGAACCTTTTCAATAGGAAGTTCTGTAATTGCCTTTCCTAATGATGAAGGCAGTGTGGATGCTGGTCTTTGTTCAGTTAAAACAACTGCTGTTTTTGTCATTTCTGTAGACACTGGTTTTAGCAAAGACGAAGTAGTGATCACAGGAGAAAAGGATGTTGCTGTAACATTAGGTATTGTGATAGAAAGCTGGCCTATGCTTGTTTTTGTCATTTCTGAAGTTGATGTTAACTTTGCTGATGATGTATATGAACGTACACCCAGAGGTGATAATGTGGAATCCTGGGGCTGATACACACTAGTTTTTTCTGTTCTTGATTCAAATGAAGAGGGTGTAAATGTTGCAAGTCCTTCTGGTTTTACCTGTGCTTCCTTGGTGGGAAGTGCCATTGTGGCTATTTCTGATATTTCCATTATTTTAGTTTTGACTGGAAATTCTGTTGTTTTAAATGTAATTGGTGTCCCAGTAAAAATAAAAGTAGAAACTGGCTGGCCTTCTAATTCTGGGCTTCTAGACACCGCATGTGGAGCAGTTACTATCAGAGGTTCTGTAGGCCTCAGAAGCTTAGTGGAACCACTACTGATCACTTGTATTTTTGTGGAGGTTGCTGAAGTGACAGGAGATGGAAACAACAGAGAAACATCAACAAGAGATGACAAGCTTACATTAGATTTTGCTGTCTCAGGCATTGTTGTAGTTCTCCTCTCAGCTGATGTCATTTCTCTTGGCTGCGAAGAAACATATGATGATAAAGTTACAGCTAGAAGTGTTGTATTAGATGTTATAGTTGAAAATTTAGTTTTCTCTGTAGTTGCAGGGAGTTTCAACTCTGAAGCAAGTGTTGTTTTCATGTCCGTTGTTGCCCGTAAAGGAAATGAAGTTACCACTTCACTGATGGCTGCCAAAGTTGTACTAAATGTTAAGTGGGAAACTGCTGGTGTTTGAATGCTGGGAGGCAAAGGTGAAGTATCATCTGCA
>JAOWBP010082736.1:12377-27429 GCA_028571105.1 Tragopan temminckii
TGTTCCTGAACAAACACGAGCAACAGTTCTATATGGGATCATTAATGAACTACATTTTAGTGGGGGGAAAAAAAAAATTGAAGAACAAAAAACTTTGGTTTGGGAAAGAATTTGCAAGGGAAGGAGATGTCACTGATACACTTTAAGTGAGTTCGACTTAGTACTGATGAATGTTTGGTTACCAAAGCTCGTGTATTACAACAGCAGAGGAGGACTGGGAGGAAGCAGGAGTGCTGTGCGGGGCACTGAACAAGCTCTGCCAGGTGAGATTAGCAAACTCCTTCCCACTGTCACATCTCATGGCATTTTCCCCCTTCCCCGGCCAAATGACACCCTCACCAGGACACGATGAGGTCACTTACACCACCAATTCGTATCTAGAAAGGATTCAGAGGAGGAAGTCCAAGGAGGTTTCATAATCTTAGAGTCATAAACCTCTTTGACCTCTGCACACTAATAAAATCTGTAGAAAATGATAAATGTGTATCTTCACAGGGCGGCATCCAGTTCACTTTCCTGCTTATCATTATGTTGCAAAAGAATAGTGAATTTTCAACATATTTTCATGTGCAGACTTGGAGTTCCCTAATTTATAAGTCATTGCATAGTAAACATAGCTAGCAGACAAAAACAAAAAGTTAAAAATCTCTCCATAAATTCAGTTTATAACTTGGAATCTTCTGTGTTGCAACATCTAGTCCCTAGTGGCCCTAAGCAAATGGTTCTACTACGGCTCTTCTGATATTTCTGCAACAAAGCAGTGAGTACCAGGCTTTTCAGAGCTGTTGTAGTAACAATAATGGGAACACAAAATAGCCATTAAGTACCAGGTCCCAAAGATCATACAATATCTCTTCGAGGTCAGGATGAGACATGAGATGGAAGAGAATTTCCCCATGGTTGATTGCTGCCATGTTTTCACACTATCCTTTGGAGCCTCTAGGCTCAGCACCATCTACAACTTCTATGTGATGACAATTCCTACCCACAAGGCTGACCTATGGTGTATCAGTAGCCAATACCAGATCCCTCTTCTCTCTTTCTAAAGCATCATAAGATTTAAGTCATTCACTCAGCACCGATGGATGCAGCGATGCAGGATCAGGACCCTTATTCCAGATGTGCAAATACAACTCGAAGTTATTTGATTTTGTATTACCCAAGCCACCAATTTTTGTCCTTCCTGCTGAGATTTGAGAGTAGGAAAGAAATGAAAGTAAGCCACAGAAGATATAGAGAGGAAGAGAACATAAGTGACTGCAATAAGTATAACATCTCCCAGGAAAAAAAAAAATACCAGCAAACAATTGCCAATTGTCACTGTGCATTCATTTCAGCTTATTTCCAACACACTGTAATAAAACCAAACCTCTCTCAGGAGACTGTCTGGAGAGTCTGAGGTGGATAATCTACAGCGTGAGAGGACTTAGAGGGAGGGGGACTACTGAGTACTTCCTTCAGTCTTAGCGCAGATCAAATATGAGCTCTCTCTGCATGGGGACTGCAAGCCAGCCCCACAGAAAACAATGCCCCAGACTGGATGTCTACTAAAGTAAGTCCAAATATCCAGAGAAAAATGGAAAGCTGTTCACAACAACAGGCTCCACCAACACATCAGACGTCCTGACCTCCTCACCAGCACGTGGAGGGGCCCAACGCAGCTGTTTTGGGGGCACGTCTGTGTTAGGTACCAATGTCCCTGTCACTCAGTGAGCAGGGCAGCACAAAGAGCCCATTGCAATGAACCCAAAGAACCAGCAGAGAAATTGCTAGAAATCCAGAACTCTCATCTTCAGGCAGATGAAAAGCTGGAGTGCCACAGGCAAATACTGCTGTTCGTGTAACAGGAACTCAGAAGGATATGAAAAATGGACGTTGGCCAGAGGCAGCATCAACAGGCACCAATGCTGGGCAGAGCTTCCTCAGATCGGGTCCTGCTGGACAGAGCCAGCAGCGGGGGAAATTGCAATACTCTGTGAATATCTCACTTTAAAGGAACGGTGGATGCCCTCCAGTGAAATCCACAGAGTCTTATTCTGGATTTCATCTGAATCTCATCAAATCCTACAGAATGTAGTTCAAGCCTATGGTTTCCACCAGGGTTTTGATCAGGAAACTTTCCTCAGGGACATTTGCTGGAAGAAAACATCATCTCTCCAACAGATGTTACAACCCTAAATCTCACACTGAAAATGCTTCAGACAGTATGTAGCCCTTGGGAGATTTCAGTGATGGAAGATGGGAAATGAAAGTGGATGTAAAGACGCAAGGAGAAGATGCGAGGAGAGCGAAGTTGTTTGTGGTGGACTGAGACCTACTTGCAGGAGACAGAACAGGGCCCATCAGTCCAACACGATATCAGCATGTTGGGGTATATCACATTTTTAGAGCCTAGAGGCTCATCCATTTACTCTACAGGCAGGCAAAAATGCACCATCTTCTCTGCCATACCTGTTCTGAATCATGGCACTGGCCCAGTTTCTGTTCTCAGTTACACCAGGAAATATTTGGAATAGTTCCAAAGATTACTGTCGATTGATGCCAAAGGAAGCAAGCTACGGCTCAAGGTCCTTGATGGAGAAAAGACATCCATAGCACTGAGCCACACCTGTGAATCACACTGCCGCTCTGCCCTTCGCTGAGCGCATGGCTCTGGGTCTCCCTTAGAAAAGGCCCAGGGCAGCCACCACAGGAGCTGAGTGCCACCCTTCCACGTCACCGTCTTTCCACTCAAAAGCTTTCCCAATGAGGAGCTTCCAGGACTAATTGCAGTAACTCCAACGAGCTGTAACAAGGGGCTGTGTTTTCCAGAAGCTCTTCAGCACCCATAGTAATCACAGCAGACAATAGCAAATGATCAGCAAAGTTGGCTAAAGGGTTGAACGGAATTTCTCTGTCACAGCGCCCTAGCCCCAGACCCACAGACACTTCTCCCCCTCTGTCTCTTGGCAATTATAGATTAAAAATATAAATAAAAGCCACAACTTGCATGCAACCTCCCAACTCATTCGGTCTACTAGCACGGCTCCTCTGACTGTCATGCATGGGCAATTGTTAAGGGTGAAGCCCTACGCTGGCATCTGCAATGCAGACCTCATCATCTTGGAGGATTTCTGCACTGCATTTTGCTCTTTTTCCCCGCACCAAATTCCCCTTGGCACAGGCAGACTAGCCAGAAGGGTTTTCTGCAGTACAGCAACAAATCTGAAAGAACTAGTTCGCCTGATATTCCCAGCACTATAACCACGTGGTTCTATTCACCTGATTTATGCCTTTCAATTGCAGCATGACCACAGGATGCAGATGTAGTATAACATATTCCCTATGCATTTTCCTGTAGTATGTTTTTGTTGTTGTTGTTTTTGGTTTGGTTTGGTTTGGTTTTTTTCCTAAAATAATCAGGAAAGCAAAAAAACCTGACCTCATGCTTGGAAAAAAAATTGAGAGTTAAAAAAAGCACGTCCCAGCGCACTTAACCCATCAGAGAAACTGCTATGGGGTCCCATGTGCCTCAGGAAAGAAAGGGGGGAAGTGAACTTGTGTCAGGAGTCTGTTTGCACTGAAACTGGGATCTCTCTGGAGCTCCAGGCTATTTGTTCTGAATGAAATCATCTGCTGCTGAAAGGCTCAATAACACTCCTGAATGAAGTTTTCTACCTTACACTGACTTATTAACTTTTCTTCTGGGAAACCAGAGGGGGAAAAATCACCACGGAGGTCTTGCAAAGAGGAGCAACAGAGAGGGCTGGGCTCACACACATCCACGTCCACCCCACAGAACGCCCATCCCTGGGGAGCTCAGGATAACATGCTGCTCTTTCTTGGCCACAGTGCAGATGGAGATGGAGGGAGACCCCTCAACAAGGCACCCGAGACTTTGCTCTGAGCTCACACTTGGCTCACAAAGTTGTCTTCCTTCCCCGCTTTGTCTTCCTGCCCCCAGCCCCTGCCGTCTGCCAAAGGGAGGTGTTCAGCAGAGGAATCACCACCACTGAGAGCTGCTATTTACCACTGCAAGACCTGAGCTGAGCAAAATAATGTTGGACCCAGCAAGCCGGCCTCTGTCCTGTGCATGCATCTGCTGACAAGCACAGCTCTTCAGGTCCAGGTGGAGCTCCTCTCTCATAACTCCAGCTATTGAAAGGCAGACGTTTACTCTAAGCACATTGTTCAGACTACAGGCAAGGCAGGAAGGGTTTCTCAGCCCAACCTACGCCCATATCACACATGACACTCATGTCACCACCTTCTCAAAAGCAGTTCTGCTCTCTGGAAGCCACTTTTGCACAGAGGGAGCCCAGAAACCCGGCCAGGGGTCGCTGTTCTGAATGGTATCTTCAGCCACTTGCTGCCACCAGGTCCGTGCCCCAAGAGACACAGTAGGATCAGTGCTGGGAGCACACCTCAGGGCTCGGGCCTCCCTCCAACACTGCCCCAAGACATGCAGGTGATAGGGGTGAGAAGGGGAGAACTCCAACCATGGCTGGAATGGCTTTCCCCAAACCCACAGTGCTCTGAGCTCACTCACCCTGCTGGCAGGGTTCTCAGCTCTGCTCTTGGCTCTGAAATGTCCCTCTGCACTGGAAGTTAGGACACAGTTAAGAAAACAAAGGTGCTTAGGCTTTCCTCAGCATGAAAAATTCATTCCCTCCATGGCTACACCCCCTAATGAGATGATCAGTGACCTGATGAATGTCAGGTCACCGCTTCCCAGTACTAAAGGCTGTGCACTGTTTTGTAAAAGCGTGTTTTTTTCCAGCTACCTTCTTTTCCCTGTAATGAAGAAACTGCCCTAAACGTATGTTCTCTGAGAGCACAGACAGCCATCACTCTCCCGAAGCCGATGTACCAACGTCTGCCAGCCAGTGGAGAAAACAGCCTCACTACACGTGTGTATACACACATACATTGTATTTAAATATATATTTACATATGAAACATTAAACCACAAATGTAGGTTGAACTTCTCTAACATACCCAGTGCTGAATGGTTATTTATCTCATAACTTACATCTTTCGATATATCAATACATTTTGTACGAGCTGTGATACATAAAAAGCCCACAAATGTGAGTTCCTCTTTGTCTGTGTTTACCACCCTGGATGGGTCTTCATCATAATATAATAACCTGATCCTGCTCTCTTGTTAAAAAAATGACATCTTTGTAAGGGTACAAAATTATTTCCATGTAATCTGTACAGAGGATAAGTTATTAAGGAAGCAAGCATCAGAAATTATCCTATAAAGTCAAGGCTACGGATTTTAACCCTTTCCACCATGTCAGGTCTGAGCATGTATGTTTATATATCCCAAGTGCTTCTGTTCACTGTATCAGAGTATGACCACAGGCCCCACAGAAAAATGCCAAGCCATTTTTAGCACAAGCTCAGCATGGCTAGGTGCCATGCTCTTCATATGTCATGAAGCCCTTCTAATAGTCCTCTCTGTTTTGCCTCCTCCTTCCCCCCTCCAAAACCCCACAATGAATGTAAACCTTCAAATCTTCCCATTGGCCATAATGAAAGGGTAGTTTAGCAGCAAAAAAAAAAAAAAAAAAAAAAAAAAAGGTGCCGGGACATCATTACTCAAGTTCCAGTAAAGGTTGGCAGGCTGGCACAAGGGGACAAAGCTATTTCAACTGGCAGTGCACCCCCCAAATAAATAAATAAATAAATATTGAGACATTGTGCCAATAGGATCTGTGCAAACGGTGGGCAGCAGGGAACACCAGACACATTCGGGGGTGGCTTAGAATGAGAAGAGTAAGTGCTTTATATATATATACACATGTATATATATATACACACAGGCTTTTTCTGATATGAGCCTGAGAATGGTCGTACGCAAGCATACACTTGCCCGCTCCATTTGGGTAAGGTTATGGGTGTATTGAATAAGGTTCTGGGTTTGCAGGATTACAGGCACCATTTGGTGCCTTTTTTACATGGCTGTAAGATCTATGGGTCACCAAATACAGCAACTGTAAAACTTGTGGATCTGCATAGACATCAGCTCCCAGGCAGCAGCAACCACTTACAGCCTGGAGGGATCAGCTCCAGGTTGCTGAGCTGCCCGTGGGTAGATGCCTCCAGAAGGCAAAAGCATGGGCCTCTACAGCCCTCCTCTCAAAGCCAGCTTCGTTGCTTCCAGAGAATAAGGGATCTAAATCACTCCTGCTCTCCTGGATGGAAAATGCTATATTGAGCCTCTACATCTGTCTTAGGTGTAATCACGGGTATGGCAAAGTTCCTGCAAAACATTTGCACCAGGAAGTAACTTGACACATGTATGAAGTTCCAAGTCAAGTGAAAGGCATGAAGTTAATTACCAGCAGAGCCTGACATTTAGAAAAGGACTTTAAACAGGATTTTTAAACAGGATTTAGGCATAAGTTTCAGCCTACGTATTTACATCCAAAACGGAGATCCAAAAAGACCTCTTCAGCCACCTGGCCCTGGAGATCCCAACATTTTCTAACACCTTCCTGTTTCACCCTGAAGTCACCATATCTATATCCCTGCTTTGAGAATCCAAGACTGACCAGGAAAACACATCCTTCCTGCCTAAGACCCTCTGAATATCAGAAAGCAACACAATGCACCAAGTCTCCAGGGGCATCTAGAGAACCCTTAACAAAACTGCTCTCAGAACAGGGCTGAGGCCTTTGGCTTTACAGCACTGCCAGCTGGGGAGAAGATATCCTCCAACTCTTCTGCAATAGCTCTGTGTCCCCGTGGCCATAAACCCTGCCTCTGCAACCCAAGCATTAAAACTGGAGTGGAAAGTTGCGGATGTTGGCCTCGTGTTGGAATGGTATTTCACCAACTTGAGGTAAAAGGCACAAGAAGATGCCGGAGAAGGGACTGTCACCACATCCTTGCTCGCTCACCCACCAGTGACACACAAAGCAGAGCCCAGAGCTCTCATGGGGCTGGGGAACCCCATGATGGAGGCATGCATTACCTCTGCATCCTGGACATCCTGTGGAGCTCCATGTCATCGCTGCCGCGGAAGCCTTTTGCGAAGGGGTTGTTCTCAATCTTCAGCTGAGTGATCTGAAAGGGAAGAAGAGCAATGGGCTCATCGCAAGTCCAAGCCACGGCCAGGGAGAGAGGGGATGTTTATTAAACCCAGGCCAGTTAAGGTGGTGGGGGAAAGACACTTTTGGGAACTCAAGTCATCCTTCAGCTCACGCTCTGAGCGCTCCAGATGGGGCTTCCTCCAGCTCTCTCCACTGGAAAAATATCTCCTGTCAACTGCCTTTCACTTCCCTCAGGCTCGTCCCATACCTAACACAGAATTCTCACTGGAAGAAAGCTGCTTTCTGAAAGTTCCATACCGCCTTTTTACAGCTGAGATAGAAAGGGCTGCACAGAGCAGAGGGCTGGTGATGAAGGTGGCATTACCCAAACAAATTTCGCTGACGCCAACAGATATTATCTCACCTGTGCATAAGTATAACCAAAAACTCTCAAATTCTAGAGCCCACTCAGACAAGGCTCACCCTGTCTGGTTACCCTGTCTGGTAGCAAGCAGCTACTTGCACTCCAGGAGCACTGCAGTTAACATGCTTCCCCACCCAGATGTACACTTACAGCAACAGATTAGGAATATTTATCTCCTGATTAACTATAGAACGAATTAAGGGGGACTGCTTTGCTCTCCTAGTTGGCTACATTCAGAGTCTGAAGTTAGCTAGTATAAATCTTCCTCAATCACCTAACTTGAGTCCTTCTGCAACATCAAACTTAAACATCTAAAGCATCACTTATAGAGAACATCCCTTTATCCAAACCAGCTCTGTTGCTCACAGAGATGTAGGCCTCTCCTTCTGATACCTCCCCTGAGGACTTAGGCAAGGATATGGGTTTTCTCACCCTCAGACTGATGTTAAAGCAGATATCACCTGTGGGGCAACAACACTCCCCACCACACTGCTTATCTTTTACGTATTGCTGTGCCACATTTGCTGCAAGTGCTTTGGTGGCTCTGCAGAGCAGAGCTGAGGCTGGATCAGGTGCACACTGCCCTGAAAGCCAGCCTGCACCAGCTGCTCCTTCAGAACTGGCATGGCAAAGTGAAGGCAGCATGAGTTTTGGCTCACTTGACAGAAACACAGCCATAAACTCACTGCTGTATGAAACAAATCTGTCTGCAGCATGCAGCCAGGGTCAGCAACCAGGGAGCACCAGCCTTGCAGGGAGAGGAGAGGGCCAGCCTCTGTGCAAAGCCCCATACCAACCTTCATCTTATGTTCTATCAAATACATGGGCAGCAAAGGCTGCAGTTTCCCTTCTTCCCTTTCTCCATCACTGCCAGGCAGTCCGAGCGCAGAGCCAGAAGCAAGGAGGGCCCTGTGCTTGGAGCAGCTTTATGCGCTCACCGTCCTTCCTTCGCACTGCAGGTGGGCCAAAGGGAAGGGAAGAGCTCAGGATTGATGGCGGGAGAACAGAGAGAGGTTCATGCTCACGAAGCCGAGCACACACAACTGGACCCATCTCTTTGCCAAAATTCAAAGAGAGAAATCTGGCCCAGCCAGTGTCAATAGCAAGCCCCGCCAGGTGTCTGCACGACCAGCTCATTTTGTTTTTTCTCATCGTATAGCATATTTTTTCCAAAGGCTAGTTGTTTACTTGACTTTTTTTGCCTAATTTGGTCCCAAATCTCACACAGCCCCCATCACCCACGTACGCACATCCCCACAGGCACTCCCATTAAGTCAGGACCTAATTCACCACATAAACAGGCACTGCTTTTTTTTTGTCACGCATTTCAGATTTCAAAGCGGAGGCTGAACAAACAACACATTTGGACCAATCTGCCATTTGAGCTGTTGTCTAGCAGTAAACCAGTGATATATTTTATAATTAAAAGTCCCAAACTGTTAGAAAACAGCTGCGTGCGTTGCAAAGTAACTGCCTATCAGTTTCCACCGCTGAGGTGGTGGCACTTCTATAGTGAATAATAGGCATTATTCAACTTGTGGAAGGTTCCATTTAATCTGCATTCTGAAATGCACTAAATGTACGGGTTGTCCTCACTTGCCGAACCCAATGGCAATATTTGCTTGCATAAGAGAAGTCCTTCATGGAGTGAGGATTTACAGTATTGGCACCAGCACACAACCATACAAAGGCGCGGATTCATCCCAACCTAACCGAAGGCTCTTTAACCAAGGCGCCTGCACAGAGGACCTCAGCTCCCAGTGTTCCTGCTGGAATCAAGGGAGGAGATGGGGAGTGCTGGAGGGCAGGCGGGCTCTGGGTCAGGCAGCATTGCCCAAATTCACTCTGCTCACCGAAGAAGGAGACGCCAACATGAGAACACCTTTAGTTAAGCATCTCAGCTAACTGCTCTTTTTGACAAATCAAGCCTTCAGTCTGCCCCAGAATGTTGGCAAAATATCATACAAGACCTCCATCTTGCAAAAACATTGCTTTACTAGTAGAGAAACCTCCTAACTCTCTTTGGGAATGCTTAGAAACAATGCAATGAATGCATGTGTTGATAGCAGAAAGACCCAAGTAGATCACCTGGAACTGCAAACACCCTAAAACAAAGCATCTGCTGCGTTGGAGGGATCTAAGAGCTCGGGGGTACAGAAGGCTCTAAGTTAGGTCTGAGCTCGGTAATGGGCAGCCTTCAGATGGGTTTCCAACTGGTTTCTCTGGATAACACTTAGGGGCATCAGCCCTAGCACTCAGTCTAAGCCAGTTTTAGGGAAAAAAAAGAAAAAGAAAAAAAATGCAACGAATTAGAAAATAGAGAGCAAGCTGGTGAGCATCTGTTTTAGAAAACAGCCCCTGGAAGGTATTTTGTTTGGCTGCTTTTTGTCTGACTTCAAAACTATTCAGAAGTGGAAAAGCAAACAAATGGGTGGAAATTGCCTTCTTCTGGATCGGTTTTGCCACAGCAAAACTCTGTTTAATTGACTGTAATTCGTTGGGGGTGGGGACAAAAAAGCTGTCAGAAAGTCAAATGACAGTGACATCATTTTAAAATAAATAAATAAATGAATGCCACGTCCCGCAAGGTCATTAAGATGGAATGCTTGGGGCTAAATCACATAGCACAGATTCAACAAAAACGTGGGGTTTTGTTACTGGAAGAAACTGATGGCAAAGTTATGTTCTAGCCACTGATTGCTGGTGCTGCTGCAGACCCCTCAGTGACAAGTGCTTTCCCAGTGCAGCTTTCCCAATCTGCACTTCTCAGTGCCTGTCTGACCTATGGGTTCATCTTCAATTTAACGGGAAGCGACAGTTCCCAATGAAATCTCAGCGCCGCTCCTCCGCGTCTTTCTCTGGGCTAACTGACCACAAAGCACGTCTGCTGAGACATTTCCAACGGCATCTCTCACTCCAGCAAGATAAAATTGAGCTTTGCATCTAGTTAGGTGGAAGAAATGCACCGTCTTTGCACTTTTCATTCTCATCCAGCCATGTATTTACATGGGTTTGCATCTCTAGATTCACGAGCAGCCAGGTCAAACTATCACTCTGTACTGATAAGGTTTCTCTCCATTATTTCTAGCCACTAAACTTTGTTAGGGCTGAGATGTTCCACACCAGCAGTTTGTTCTGGTCTCCTTTCTGTTTACGTTCTTTTCCTATCAAGCAAACCAGTCCCACATTTTTTGAGCACCATAGCCAAAGGGAAATAGTCCGCTCTGACCCTCTGGAGGCTATTCCAAAGCCATCCCAAAGCTGGGCATTTTGGAAAATCCCCACAGGTGCTGGGAATAACCAGGAGGCTGGGCTCCAGGCTTGAAAGCACAGAGCCTTTTTCTTCTGTGCTGTCACGTACCCCAGGTGGGAACCAAGTCAGCGTGGAGGAGGAAGCCAAACCAGAGTGGTGTGAAGGGAAGGACTGGATGAAGACAAGGTGGCTGCTGAGGCTGAATGCATCTGGCTGGGGGAGACAGAGCAGCTGGATGGGGAATGGGAACTCAGAGCCCAAGGGAAAGGCTGGCAAGGGGGAGAGAATGCCGAACCCAGAGGGCAGTGAAAGAAATGGGAGGGACTGTTAGCCAGTGACTGGTCAGAGCTATTGGTATGAGACAGAGCAGCCCATTGAGGAGGCTGCTGGCTGAACTGGGAGGCAAAGACAGAAGACAAGAAGAGACAGATCCTGCACAGTGCTTGGGTGGGGAGGAGGTGGATCAGGAGGTGGGAGAGAGTGAGAGTGGGGAGAGCTGTGGTGCCCAGGGTCCCCTCAGAGAGGGAAGGCACAAGCCCAAGGGCCCCAGGCTGAGCAGGGACAGGCTGGGGGACAGGGCTGGGCCCAGCTCCTACACTGGGGCACTCCATAGGATGCCAGCTGGACCACGTATCCATAGCCTCCAGCATCCTGAAGAGATGGATGTAGTTCCCTGCAGTCCAACCAGGAGAGCCAATCTCTGAAATAAAGCATCCCGAGCCCCAGGAGCTGCCCTCCTCAACAGAACAGAGAGCCTTCCCTGGTTGTCCACACCACTGTGGTGCTTGCAGCATCCCAGCTAGTGCTGATGTTACCCGAAAGGAATTTGAGCTACTGAGAATGATGAATAACTTGGGGGGAAAAAATCAGCATAAAACCGGATATCCTGAGGGAGGGAAAACTAATATAAAGCCCAAGTCCAGCTAACAGGGAAAGTAGGTTGTAAAAATTAATGAGAATAATTGTTGTGAATTCTTGCTTTTGAAAGAACCCTCAAGAGGGCAGAACCTTAATTATTTCTGTCTATTAGGGTTCATTTCCTGGTCCTAAGTAGAGAGCTAGTACCTAATAACCAGTAACACAATGATTTAAGCTACAGCAAAACGGTACTTAACTGTAGGGGAAGTTAATATTTGGGAATCAACGTGATTGCAAGCACCCATTGTGTAAATGGCAAGGAAATGAAATGCGCATGTGACCTATTTTAACACCTCGATATTTCTGGGGTCTTTTTTCAGGGCTGCAGTGACAGGGGAGGCGGCCAACCCAGCTGCTGACAAGTCCACTGAAAACTTTACAAAAACGTTCTTCGTAGCTGAGCCCTCCTTTTGGGGAGCAGGCTGGGGAGAGGGAGAGCCCAGTGGGCTTAAATATCTTTGCAGGCTGCCTAAAATATCAGGGGAAATAAGCACAAGCCCTGTATTGGGATTGCAGCTGTGCTCTTGAAATGAACGGACTGATCCGCAATCAGACAGGTATTTCTGTAAGCTGTGTAAGCATCAAGTCAAATGCGGTTATGGATGAGTCATACAATTAGTGCTACATGCTACGACATCGTGCAAGTATAACATAGTTTTTGAAAGCACACGCGTGTAGATGAGTGTGTGCACCTGTGTATGAAATTGTGCGTGTAAAATGAATCGCTGTATGATAATGGTGTGTAATTGCATGGACAGGAGGATCTGTGTGAAGGGTGCTCTACGGGTGATGGATGGAAGTGAGAGAGGTGGCAGTAGGTGGGTAAGAATAGGTAGTGCACTGGTAGAGACACACGAGGATGGACGAACAGGCCAACCCTCCTTGCTGAGCTCCACAGACACAGCCTGCGATCATTTATGGCAATAGGAAGCACAACCCAAAAACACACTTGGCCCCAAAAACACCCTGCTGTGACAGCAAAACTGGGGCTTGTGCCCGCAGAGCAGCCCTACATGAGATGGAAATCACTATTCCGCACTGCCAGCACCAGCTGCACCCTGGTGCTGCGCCTCCTCGGCACAGGGGCAAGCTGCAGATTTTATTCCCTTCCCTGGAGGGAGATGCCATTTAGGGTAGATCATTCCCTGGTTTATTTTTATGGCCCTATCTTTCTCAATTGGGGCTTTATCTTGGGGCTACAGCCAATCTTCTGCTTGTTCCCCCAATGACTCAAGGCAGCAAGGAGAGGAATGTGTGTGCTGGGGGGGGAGGGATGCGAGAGCATGTAAAATGTGTAGGGGGTGTGTAAAATATGTAGTGGTGTCTGTGTGCATGTGCATGTGTCTGCAGGGATGCGAGCGCGTGTGCGTCTGTAGAGATTCATGCGCTCGTCAGTGTGTATGTTTTGACAGAGACGGATACGCAGATGTCATTCCTTATCAACCAGATGTTGTTGATTTACAATCAAATATCCCCGCTCCTCCTAATATGGCAGTTTTCCCAAACTACTGTACTTACATGTTTTTGCTTTGCTTTGTTTTATTTGCGTGGTAATTTTTTTCCCCCCTACATAACAGTCCTATTTTTCTTCAAAGGAAAGCAATTAAATTCAGGCCTGTTTTCTCATAGGGAAATGCATTTAAAGCAAGCAGTATGTCCTGTTTTATTAACTCCCTGTTCTATTAATATTATATTCTTTCTCTGAATCCATCAAGCAGAAGTTAAACTTGATTTTATAGCATCCACAACGGAGTTATAATTTAAGGCATAATTTGGCGAGGGCTCAACTTGGATTCAGTCTGCTTGTCCTGGCTGTGCCAGCAGCTCCTATTTTAAAGGGCAGGGAAGTATTTTCTTTTCTCCCTAGTTACGGTGAAACACTCTTTCTTCTCCAGCCTGCTTCTGCTCTCTGCAGCTCCCTGGCCAATCGATGGATGGAGGAAACACAACCATTTCACACACATTTAGGAGCTTCCCCGTTACATCTCCAGGAAAGCATCCAGAATTCAACTAAGGTCTTATCTGACCTTTCTCCATTTGAAAAAACAATGGTATGCTTTCACTCTGTTGAGCATAAGAGAGACATTCTACCTACCTGCAAGTCCAAGCAAAAACCCTGCTTTCAGTGCCATTAGGGGAGCCCTCTTGGGGGCACCCCGAGGAAGCCTAAATTGACACATTTTCATACATTTTGCTTTGTTCTGCTTGGGCAGGAGCTGACTCCAGGCTCAGAGCCTCCCTTCCTGCTCTCACTGTCTCACTGCCCTCGGTTGGTGGGGACAGAGCCGTCCCCAAACAAAGGGACAGAGCACAGCCAGCTGGGGTTATCAGAGCCCCAGCCACAGAGGGGAGCGCCCAGCTCCCTTCTCCAGCACCAGATTACAGCCTTTGACCGATGTGGGGAAAGAAGATAAAACCAACTTCCTCAGTTGGTCGCCTCATTTCTGAGCAAGCCATCCTGTTTGAGCTCATTCCCCCTTGGCGCGCCTTGAGCCCCTTCTTTGGATGCTTTGTGCACACTGCCAGGAATAACAGAGGGGACGGGGACAGGACAAATCTAGACGGATGGAGAGGGGTGTGGGGAACAGAAGGGAGCCAGGACTGTGGCAAGTGAGGAGGTGAGGGAGATGATGGTGGGGTGGGGAGGACCTCAAAAGGAGTTGTGTCAGGAGGGAGTGAGGAAGAGGAGACACGGTTTGCCAGTGCAAAGGCCCGGCCGAGCCCTCACCTTGTGGTTTTGGTAGGATGTAACAGCGATGAAGGCAGTCTCTGGGAAGACATGGGTGCAGAAGGCTGTGTTCTTGGAGCCGAAGCCATTGTTCTCATCTGCCTTCACGATGTGGAGCCGGGGCTGGTATTTGTGCATGGAGTTCAGGATGATCTGGATGTGGGGAGAGAGACCATGGGAATGGAGGGGGCACAACTCGACACATTCCCAACCCATGCCATATTCTGATGGAGAGAGGAGGCAGAGAGGGACCTCTAGTCCCTTCCCCAGAAGATTCTCCCACATCAGAGCTCCTCAGAAAGGATGGAGGAGGAAACACCTCTCCAGAGAAGCATTCCCCCACAGCCAAGGAGCCCATTAGGACTCCTAACAAATTTCCCACGGCTGGAGGGAACTCTGTGCCTTTTGCAGCACCCCCAGCAAGGGTACCTCAGTCTTCCCAGCAGTCCAACAAAGCAAGGGGTGAGAAGCAGAGGAATTCGTGTGTCCACCCCCCCACCATGCCACCCGCAGAGGATGGGGCAGGAGGGTGGTGGGGAGGGAAGCGCTGCGCTCAAGATAAAAAGCGGCCCCTGCTCCGTACCGGGTTAATCTCCGCGGCCGTCTCGGTGACGGGGACGGACTGCATGATCAGGGTCGGCAGCGCCGAGTAGGCCAGGGCGGTGCCCACGGTGACGACGACGGTGCCGATGACGACCCAGGCGATC
>JAOWBP010082777.1:0-27423 GCA_028571105.1 Tragopan temminckii
TTAGACATAAGGAAAAACTTTTTCTCTCAGAGAGTGGTCAGGCTCTGGAATGGCCTGCCCAGGGAGGTGGTGGAGTCGCCAACCCTGGCAGTGTTCAAGAGGCGTCTGGATGAGGAGCTAGGAGATGCAGTTTAGTGGCTTGTGGTAGCAGTGGTAATGGGAAGACAATTGGACTAGATGATCTTGTAGCTCCTTTCCAACCTTGTGATTCTATGATTCTATGATTCTATTTTAAAAAAATAAAAATAAAAATAAAAAAATAAAAAAACACAACCTTCTGTATTGTTTAATGAAAAGTACTGGAAATGTTTAGTATAGGAAGGGACTGGAAGTCTACCATTTTACTGCAGCTTGATTCAACAAAGCATTGACAATCATCTAGGATATCTATCCTCATTTTGTCATCCTTTTTTGTGATAGAACATCAATTAAATCATAATATACTGTATTTCAGAGTTTAAATGACACATCACTTAATGGTGAATAAACAGAAAACAAAATATGATTGTCCAAAAGTGACTTTAAATTTGTGGAAATTAAGGCTGAGTCTGAATTGCAAGTCAAGGTTTAAACTGAATCATTGCTGACTAGAAACCTATGGAAGAGCAGAAATGTGATGTTGCATATATTCCAAAATTCTTCAGTTTCCCTCCCGTGTTTCTAAACTCATTGGGATAGACTCAGCAGCCAAGTGATAAGACAGAAAAATAGGTCTGAATAGAGCCCCTGGATGGATTTGCATGTATATTTTTAGTCAGTTCCAGATATCTCTTGAGACAGTCTGGGGAGAAGGAAGGCTGCTTTGATCTTGCAGTTTGTTAAATGGAAAAGCAAAAGAGAAAATCTGTGACTAATGAAAAAATGTTGTTGATCATTTTAGAATGACCAGCAAACATTTTGTTTCTCTAGCTGTCAGTCTGAAACCTGGTGGTCTCAGCTAATTTCTCAGGCTTAAAGGGACTTTTCAGTACAAGCTTATGGACTAGTTTAAGAGGTAATCATTAAGGACAGAGTCTGGAATATTTTTATTTGATTGCCAGTAGTCTTAACCTTCACAACATGTGACAGAACACTAGAGGTGAGCAGCAAATTTCTAGCAACATTATATGGTGTACTGAACCAGAAAGAGGCCTTAAAAACCCACATCCAATGCATCAAAATAACTACAAAAATAGTGAAATATAATGAAATATATTTCATAAGATAAATAAAATAAATATTTCATAATGTGTCACGAAAATAATTAGTCATTAAGCTGATAGGAATATACTAGACTACATACAGGTAATAAAATAAATATTTTTCAGCAAGAAACACTTTGTTCACTTTGTGAATATGGTGATTTTAAAATTTGAAGACAAAAAAAAATAACAGAAAGAAAGAAAACAAAACACATTCATTCTTCTGCTGTCTGTAGACATTGCCATTATATTTCTAATTTTCATAGAGAAATTCACCCAGAGATGGGTACATTTAAACATCCCTATGTCCTTAGTTCACCCTTCACAAACTGAACTCCTTGGATCCATTATCATAAAGCCCTGTTGTCATCTTGTCATGATATGAAGTTTTTATTTCCTGGAATAAAATTGAACTATTGCTCTAAATGATAATTCCAAACCACTTCATTTTCCACATTAAATGAGTCATCTGTGAACACTTGAATCCAGCATCCTGAATCCTTTTTCCGTTTTGAACTTGCCAACACTTGCTGACTTAATTATCTAACAGAGGTATGTAAAACTCCACTTTCAATTTCATAAACTTCTGTTTCTTAAACTTTGAATTGGCCTTCATTTCCAACAGTAGTGGTCAGCTCAAGAATTAGACAGGTAGGGAGAATTAATGTAGTAGCAATAATAAAGTTGTACAGAGGAGGCATGAAAATCAGCAAAGCAACTTTGGATCTGAGATACGAATTGTAACCTAGCAAGCATCACTGTGAAAGTAACACGTGTACAAAGCCTGGGCTGGGTGCATAGTGACAATGAAAAGCATAGTGATGGGTTTGTGTCTGTAATGTAACTATTCCAATATGTTATTCTTCACATGTTACACAATGTGATTAGAAGAGGAGGGAAAAGAGAATGATTTCTTTTTAATTGGCAGTTTTTGCAGAAATTAAGCTTCTGCTCATAAATGGTTTTCTTCTATTATTATTTGTGATAAAATACCTTAATATAAATCTTCTTTGTTATGCATCTGAAGTGATTTAATTATTCAAATGGATAAACTTTTCTTGCAGTTCTCCTGATTAGACATATTTTTGGACCTGACCAGAGCATGCTTTGTGGCATCTTACCAAACTGTAGATTTTTCATTTTCCTCTGTCTAATCTGTGCACATAAACACATGTAAGTAGTATCTTGTCTAAGAGCAGATGAGAGAACATCTGTCCCTTATCTGTTTGAAGCTATAAAAATAATGACAAGCAGAAAAGCAAGTTTAAAGCAAATAAGACCATACCTAAATTTGTTCTTAATTGCACCCTGAATATATAAATATTTATTTTTCCTGATCAAAGAGATCACTATTAAGTATGAAAACCCATTAAGTGTTTCTTCATCTCTCTCTGTTTGTCTTTAATACACATTACAAAAGAACATCAGATAATCAAAGGTTACGTTTTTATTATGGTACAGAACAAGAGAATATGGGTATCTTCTAGTGCATTAGGAGCTTTCTAGAAGAGTTATTAAAAGAGCTGAATGAAATTAAAAGATTTCTTTCTTCATAATGATGGCTATATATACTGAAAATGAAATATAACTGTCCTATACTTGTTTTTCAACCGATCTTAATCACTTCTGCTCTGTAGATCCTAAATTAGTGACAACAGTATTTTTTCCACAGCAGCAAATAAACGGCAGTTCATGGAACATATACTTTCCACTATCACAGTACTGTTTTGCTGTGGATGAATGGATCTCAGTTCCTGTGGGGTGGAGGAAAGACATCTTTTGAAAGCTACTAATGAGTGAAGGACAAATTAGAAATGGCCAAATATGGCAAGCAGTTCTGAACTGGTATTGATGTGTTCAGATTCAAGGACCACCGAAGCTAATATGAGTGTTTCCTGTTTAATACATGACAGATGAGACAAATTGACCTACACTTCATTTAGAGATTTCTATGGATTAATACATTAGATCACTATATTTCTGTTCTTCTTTAGGGTTTTTAATTTAATTGTAAGCCAAGATGGGAGTTCATATGGCTAAATACAAACATCAAGACTTAGAAGAGAATTTGTAATTCTAAGTTATCTGTAAATTCATGTAAAATGAGCTCATCAGTTGAGTTGTTCTCTAAATGTTTAAAACTGTTAATTTAAAAAGCAAACAATATCCTGCTGTCAACAATATGGCTGCTATTCTACTCTATTATACCTTCTGCTAGTGGATGCTGTAGTATAAAACTACTAGTGCAAAAGGCTGTAGCTCTGAAAGCAGTCAGCCTGAAAGTAGTTCATACAGAGCTAGAAGAGTGGTAATATTCTCAGCAAGATGAAGAATAGAAAACCACAAGCAATAAGATCATTCTTTCTACTTCAATGCATTCTACTTCCCCTCTGTTCTGGATTTGCGACAAAGCTAATTTTAATAGGAAAAGGAAAAAAAAAAAAAAAAAAAGAGGACATTTAACTCTCAAAGTACCAATATTACACACAGAAACTATCATTTGTAAAAATTTATGAGTACTGGCAATTTAAGTTTTTTCTTCATTTCTTTTTCTCTTCTAAAGCATGAGGTGAATCAAGCATGCAACTCAACAGAAAATCTCTTGATACTATATATAAGTCATATGTGTTGCACAGTAAGGCAATAGAGAATTATTTGTTGGGTGTTTGGCCTAAATTATGGATGCTCAATTTGAGAAAATTTTTTAAACTATTCAGATTTATCTAACAAGACAGAAAGCAAAATAATGACATACTTGAGTTATTTGCTTTGGACTGATCTTCTTAAGAAAGTAATTATGCATTGTTAAAGTTAATAGAAGCCCACACATTGACAGTACTGGGTTTAAGATCAAGTTGTAGTAACATCACATTCTTTTACTTCTTTATGTGTGCCTTCAGCTGGCAATGGTATCTGATATATAAAGATTGAATTAATAATAATAATAATAATAACAAGAACAATTAAAAAGCCAATCCAGCAATACCAATGAAATAGAGCTAATCCTGTTTAATGGGTCACAGAGTGTGTTCAGAAAACAAAAGTATAACAATGTGAAAGATTAATGATGGAAACTTGCTCTCCTATGGTCACAAGAATGCTTGTTGATATGAGAAATATTCCTGATTTTACAACATATTTCAGAAATTTTCTCATTATGTAATTAGGTGTTCTACAAAAGTGGTTTCAAGGTATGATGGTCCCTGAGAAGAAAGATTTAAAAAATTGATTTGAGCAAGGAAAGTTGACAGTTCCTAGTTTTGCTCTGTAACTATAATCTTTATACCCCAAAGCCATATATTTAAAACAAGGTAATGCTCAATTTATTTTTGAGATGAAGCCACTTTCTTAGCACAAGAAGCCAGGAATCAGTTTGCCCCTACCTGCAAATAAAGTGCTAGAAGAGATGATTTCTCAGGCTAGAGATCAAACACTGTGGTGCCCTAAGTACAGTTCAGATCATTGCCCTGGCAGACCAAGGTTACTCTAGATAAACAACCCTGCCTAAAACGAGATTTGTTCCTGTCTTACAAAAGTGTTTTATTTACTGCTGGTACGTCTTGTTACTGGAAAAAGACATGACTAAGGACAGATCATTAATTTGAAGAGACAGCTTTTATGGTCCAAAGTTGTGATACTTTTTTTGAGGGAAAAAAAAAGCAAAAACAGAAGACTGTTGAATGTTCCACCCAAGTTACTTTGTTCCTGGGCAGACCTGTTCTATTTATGCTGTTTTGACATCACCAGAAGCATCAAGACCAAACCATTGACCATTACTAGAATTGCCAGGGGATTTTAGAATTAGAAATAAAACTATTAATAGACTAACACCATACATTCTCAGCTAGATAAATTAATAAATAAAGTAGCTCTTGCTGTATTGCCTTTGGTTCTGAAATCCATGTATATTTCACTTTTTTTTTTTTTTTAATCTTTTCCTAGAATTAACATTTCTGTGAAAGCATAGCTAAAAGGAGGAAAAAAAAATCTGCTTCTTAATGACTGCTTAAGAATTACCAAAATCCTTAGCATTTACTCCAAGGATTTTAACAGAACATCAGACTAACTGTTACAGCAAATATTCTAGAGATTAATAAGTAATAATTCATTGACAGCTACAGCCTTGCTATCTGGGATGGAGATAGAATTAAAAGCATAGATACATCTGGGTTAGTTTAACCATTTCTCAGTTTTAACAAGAAATGAAGGAGACAACTGGCTAAGTTGATTTTTGTTTTTCATGAGCATCTGGAGCTTCTGACTATTCTCCCTGTGTATAGTATTGGATCCAAAATAGTTCACATTCTGCGTATTAAAATAATAATAAAAACATCATAGAGAATAAATAAAAGATGATAGCAATAAAACAAAGTGACATTAGGAAAGAATTAACTGTTTATATGAGAAATTATACTAGCTTACTCTCCAATTCAGTGAGATCCTTCACTGTTCTCTCCTACTGATTTTTGCCACAACCCTTTTTGAAGAAAGAACCCCGTGGTAGAAAACTGTGCACCTCCTCCTTGCTGCCATCAGACACACAGTCAAGCAGGCAAATCAGAAGGTGAGGACTGAAACAGAGTGGAGAGTCAAGATATATATAGTCAAAGGACATACATGATAGTAGCGATGCTGATAAGACTGGTTAAAATTCTTGACCAAACAGATTTCATTCTTTCTTACTAGAAATCTGAATATTCACTTATTCACTAGAAATAGTGAATATTTTTGTGGGATTCTCCATAAATATGAAAGATCATTTTCTTTTTCTGTCCTCCAAAGAAAAGCTGAACATTTACACAGAAGTAAATGATAATTATCTCTAATAATGCTCTGAAACATGTGAGCCTTTGGAAGATTATCTTGTTGGAATTGGGATATCAGTAAAGTATTTTGGACCTTTTATCTCCATGCCTCTTGTCATTTATTTCATTACAAAAAGGATTTAACTCCAAACATCAGTCTGAAGAGCTTCATATTTTCTTCTCCTTGCTATGTATTGTTTTCCTTTCCTCAATATTATTGATTTTCAATATCTTCTTAGCCTGAGTCAAGGAGACATGGCCAACCTCTTTTTGGTGGTCTGTGAGGAAAGGACAAGAGTAAAAGGCCATAAACTGGTGCATCAATATGTGAAAGAACTTCTTCACAGTGAGAGCGATGGAGCACTAGAATGGGCTGCCCATAGAGGTTGTGGAGATCCTTCTCTGGAAATATTAAAGACCTAGCTGGATGCCTACCTGTGCAACCTATGACAGGGAGCCTGCTTTGGCAGGAGATGACAGACTCAGTGATCTCTAGAGGTCCCTTCCAACCCCTACAATTCTGTGATTCTATAATCTTCTTGAAAATAGAGATAACCTACTCTATTTAGTTTTGGATTTGTCGTCTTTTGTCTTTCTTGATAACATGGGACATGAGTTAGTGATGGGACTTGGTTTACTAGGTTGATGGTTGGACTTGTGATCTTGAAGGCCTTTTCAAACATAGATGATTCTATAATAATAGTCCAGCAAGTATATTTAGAATTTTCCATTCTGTGGCAGAAGCAGATATTCGGGGACAATTTTCATATATGTTATTCCACTCTCTTGTAAGAAATCTTCAGTGAGAGAAAATACAGTGTCCCTATAAAATGTGTGAAAACAAAGCTTTGCAAAATTTTACTATTTATTTATTTAATTTAAGCAAGGAAAATATATCCCATATTTTTATTTTAGCTAAAAAGAGGAAATGGGTACAAGCTACATCAAAAGAAATTCTAATTAAATAATAGGAAAATTTCCCACTGAGGGTGCTCAAACATCAGGACAGGTTTCCTAGAGCAGCTGTGAAAATTTCTATCTTGGTGAATACTCAAACTCATTTGGATAGGACTCTGAGCAAACTGAGCAAACCTTTGAAGTCGGATCCAACTTCGAAGCTGGTCTTGCTTTGAACAGGAAAAAATGAGTAAGGGGCAGATGACAGAAATATATTCCAAGATGGACTTTTTGTGATTCTATAATTTTGTTCAATTTATTTTTGTTGTGTCACTAATTAATTCCATTTAATACACATAGGCACCATTACAACATCTTTGCCATTTGCAATAAAAAATCCAAGTGCCTTGTTACAGCTGTATTCTACTTTTTCTATTGTAATTCCTACCTACTCAATAGATGGCAGCAGTAAAATTTGAACATGACATTTTCTATACCAGTGCACAGTCTATGATCACTACTGCTAAATTAAAAACTGAATCTATAAACTCTGGAAATAGGATGCATCCTTTTTCTGAAGGTAAGTTATGAAGAGAATGCAACTAACTGTCATCACTTTGTGTTTGGAACATTAGCTACAATTCTTTCCATCTTCAATTTAAAATAATTACACATTGATACACATGGAAAAATCTAATAATTATAACATGAAAAGATTTTAACATTAAAAGTATGTGCTTCACACATACAAAATAGAAATAGGAAATGACTAAAAATAATTACTCTTACATGCTGGGAATAGAGATGAAAGCTGAAGAAACCCACAAATTCTTTTGTGTGTGACTATTTTTGGATGAGTAATTCTATTATTATTTACCAATGGGATTTCCAAAAGTGTGTTTTAAATTTGGTAGATTATTTTAGCCAAATTATCCCACTGAAGTTAATGAGACAGATTTCGTTCCTATCACTCTCTACTGATGAATCAAACATTCTTATTTTACTTTTTTTATATTTTATTTGCAACTGTGCTGAAGTGAGAGAAATAGATTCGGTAGCCCAGTGAGTTCATCTATTACTTGCCAATTCAGAGCACATTACTCTATTTTGAAAATAAACCCTTGTATTCTCATGACCACAATATGGTAGTATAAATGGATATAAGTGAAGTCTTTTCAGTCGCTACAGTAATTTCTAAGACCATGCAATGTTCTTCTGGAGCATGCATTTTCACAGTTTTTCTCCTTGTTTTTCCTATAAAGTGTTGACATATTTAAGTTTGTGCTTATTTGTTTGTTGTTATTTGGGTGGGTTTTTTTTTTTTTTTCTTTATTTTGCAGCTGGTTTCTCCTATTGCAATCATTCATGTAGATAAGAAGCACAAAAGAATTTTGACCTATGGCACCTGTTAGGCTTCCTACTCTATTTATTTGAAGATTGGCACATTTCTGTTTGGCATGTAATCTGCTTTCTTTCCCAAAGTTTCCTTTTTCTTTTGACTCATTTGCTCCTGAACAGTTCTCTCCCCACTTCTATTTTCAATATCAGAAAGCACTGCTCACAACAAAAACACAAAAAATGCATGAATAAAAAATTCTGCTAGTGCGCATGTGAAATTTAGAAAGTTTCAGAGCAGTTTTGGAAAGCAGTACTAGCAACAGTACTCACTACACCAGTTTTCAATTTTATTTAAATTTGAATTATCATTATTATCATTTCACTACTATTATCATCCTTACTGTTTTGATTATTGTTATTATTACTCTCAATAATGTCAAAAAAAAATGGAACAGCTAGTAGTGATTTATCCTTCATGCTTATATTTATTACACTCTTTAATTCTTTCTATTATAAGAAGCAATGGAGAAATTCAATTTTTAAAAAATAAAATTTGGTTTGCATATGCGGTGAGTGCAACATTATTTATACAGCTCATAAGGTTTATATAGTCCATTAATTCTGATAGATTTTATTTGAAGAACTAAAAAAATAAAATAAAATAAAAAAATCCATTCATTGAAATATAAAATTATTTTCTATATGTTAATTTAAATTTTTGCATCTGTTTATAATTTTGTGCAGTACAAGCATCAGGGAGTCTTAAAGACCACATTTTTAACAAGCCTTATGGCATTTAACTGTTGACCAGTGGATTCTATCAGAGATGGTACAAATCACAGCATATACAATTTTTTGCCCTTTCTAAATCAAGTATTTGTTTCACTTGTGGGTGTGCTTTGGAAGCCTTTGGTCACTCTTGAATCTTTCCTAATTTTCAGTTGAGCTTAAAAGTAACAACATAAGATTAAATGACAGTTTTTCCACATGGTCTTCAATGTCACCTCCTGCAAATAATGATAGAGTCTATGGGCCTAAGTCTAGTCTGCTCAAATGAAGTGAAATGATGTTTGGGATGTGCTTTGGGCAGTGCCAGTGAAACAGCATTTCTGGTTAGAACACAGGAACATTCAAAGAATTTTGATGAGAAGCATGCTTTCACACACTTCTCCTGTGCTTCAAAAATATTTGTTCCAAGGTATTTTACCAAAACGTGATGAATCTGCGTAGCATGGAGTTGATAGCAAGTGAAGTGGAAAATACTGGTTGAATACATGAAATCAAGTGTTCTAAGACATTTGTGAAAGATCAGAATAACCTAATTATGGTCCTAAAAATTCTACTTTTAAACTCATTACAGATAGTCAGTTTGTGCTCAGAATTTTTCTTTTCTGTGTTCCAGATTTTCTCTTCGTTTTGATAGAATCAGTAATTTCCCATGTTTCTATGTTGAGATATAAACCTGCTCATGCAGAAAATTGTTTGCATTTGAGTGCTCCCAAAGTACAAGCATACACACAAAAAGCTAGGTACAACCTGAGCTTTTCGTCTCACAGAAAACCTTTGTAAAATACTGAAAAAAGGTATTCTTGTTTGACGTTTACGAACATCTTGTAAGATATTAATAGTGACAAAAATACTATCACCATTAAAACCATAAAATCATATAACCATTCATAGAATTGCTTGAGTTGGAAGGAACTTAAAGATTATTTAGTTCCAATATCTATGCCACGGGCAGGCTTGTCACCCACTAGACCAAGCTGCCTGTGGCCCCATTCAATCTGGTCCTGAATGCCTGCAGGAATGGGGTATCCACAGTTTCTCCAGGCAACCTGTGCTAGTACCTCACCACATCAGAGTAAAGAATTTCCTCCTAAAATCTTTCTAAATCCCCCCTTCTTTTAGTTTAAAACCAGACTCCCTGGTTTACGTGTTTTTTCTCCATCTTTTTTATAAGCTCAGTTTAAATACTGAAAGACAGTGAGGTCACTCAGCAGATTTCTCTTCTGTGGACTGAACAAGCCCAGCTCTCTCAGCCTCACTTCACAGGATAGGTGTCCAAGGCCTCTGATGATCCCTGTGGTCTTTGGACTCTCTCCAAGAGGTTCACCACATCTTTCTTGTGCTGGATGCTGGAGACCCATGTGGGATATTCACAGTATTCCAGATGGGGCCTCACAAGGGCAAAGCAGAGCAGTGGGGAAAAATCCTCCCTCATCCTGTTGACCACTCATCTTTCGGTGAAGCCCATGTTACCTATGGCCTTTCAGGCTACAAGCAGACAGTGCCTGCAGACATGTCCAGCTTTTCATCCATCAGAACCCTCACGTCCTTCTCCACAGGATGGCTCTCAGTGATTTATTTTTCCAGTCCACACTCATATTGGAGATTGCCCTGACTAAAGTGTTGGCCCTTGTACTTGGCTTTGTTGGACCTCATTAGGTTCACAGAGGTCCACTTCTCAAGCCTGTCCAGGTCCCTTCGAATGGCACCACTCATTTTGATGTCTGCAAACTTGCTGAGGGTACACTCCATCCTACTGTCTATGTCATTGATTAAAATATTAAAAGACCACCAGTCACAAGATGTACCGAGGGACATTAATAAACAATGTGTTTATTCCATTTGCTTGACTTGTTTTCTTTGCTTTTTATATATCTGTTGTATGTTTCAAAAATGCACTTAGTTTATGTGTGTTTGTATTGACTACAGGATAAAGAAATGCTAGTAATTTGGATTTTCTATTCTGCTTTAGGCACTTCTTGGGTTAGATTTTTTTTTTTTATTTATTTGAGTGCAAGAGCTTATCATAATTTTTCTGTCTTATTTAAGCAAATAAATATTGGACAGAACCCCCAGCAGTAATTTATATTTTATATAATATCAACTAATATTTTATATTTAGTGTCTTAAAACATTTATTTTGAGAAAATTAGTATGTATCACACAACAAAAGTTGAACATTGGTAACCACAAGACAGCAGAGAATTTCATCCACTCAAATCTGCCTCAGTTTTTTCTTATCCTTGATCACATTACATTAGGAATTAATTTAAGATGCAGTGAGCTGCTTACTCCAAAATACTCCATGCCAAACTGTGTTAACCTAAAAATACATCTGAATCCACAGTGTCTATTAATAGGATGCAAATGCGATATGTAACATACAACATTTAGATTCTCTCTAACATGAGACGGATTTTATACTGCATCCCCAATATATTTTGGATGTACACATGCCTAATCATGATAAGCAAGTATTTTTAAAAAGGCCACAGGCTCTTGACATCAGTGAGATTGCTTGGATTGTAAGTCAGAACAGTAGAGGTTCCAGAAGTCTTTATGAGGCACAACATTCTATAAATTGGAACATTTTTATGTAATTCCACCACATGTGATGAGATGAGATAAAAAAGAGTTACCTTCAGAAGTGTAACTTCCTGATTTTCAAGCAAAGATCTACAGTTGGAAATAAAATTAGTCTACCTTTTTCATGCTTATTTATCACACACGATTTCTTTCTGTATAAAATAGATTCAAAAACACTTCAAAGATATTAAAAGAAAGAAGGCAATACTTGAATGATTTGTAAAAAAGGTTTCCAGTTCTTTTAAAGAATCATCTTTTTTTTCCATGAAATAATATATTATTTGAAAATACTGAATTGCATTAATGCTTTTTGCTTATAAAACACTTATTTATAGAAACTGGACAAATATTTTTTTATTTCATGAAAGTTTATTGAGACTGCTAGAAAGATGTAGAATTGAAAGACTTTATTTTAAATTCAACAATAATAGTCTTCAATAACAGGATTTTACATTGAAACTACTGTAGCTATAATGAGTTACATCAGTCACTGATCTCGGCTTTATAAACAGTTTGGATCTACAACATAATAATAGTGTACATGTTCATTTTCAAAAGAAACATTCTTATGCTTGACATGGAACACATGTAGCTTTAAAAATAGTGGAGATATAAAACTAACAATAGATAGCATAGCAAAAGCATACTAGGGCATGTTATGTCGTAATGTCAGGATTCAATGCAGACAGACACTGTCACATAGGCTCTTTCATTCCTTTAAATTAGAAAACAAGCAATTTTTACTCTCTCTGAAAAAAATAGGAGAATAATGTATAAGCATCATAAGGGAAAGAACTGCAGTGTAAGAAATGATGATGTGGCTGGAATTGTGCTGTTAGATTCTATCTGAAATAAACAAACTGATACTTTGAAGAATTATGCACCAGCTTAAATAGATTTATGGTGGCCCTTGAAGATAAAACAAATGATGAAACAAAGCTTTATACATAAAATCTGGGAATGTGAGCTCCTGATATTGTATCTTTTTGACTATATATAATTAATTGTCTGCATAAAATAGTATCAAATTTCAGTATAAACTCATGTCAGTGTTAAATTGCTTATTTTCTCCTTTGTAAAAGGAATGTTTCTGGAGCACATTCTTCTGATATACAAACCTTGTCTTCTGCTGTCCAACTAAATGTATATACAGACAGTTTTTACTGATTTATACTCTTACTCCTTCCACAAACCATTTTTTCACTCATCTTTTGCTTTCAGAAGATGAATAAAATATTTTAGTCTTACTTGATAGGAACAGATCTCCACTTCATGCTAGAAGTCCTTTCTGCCATTATTTCAATGTGAAATGGTTTTCTCCAGAGGGTAACCTGCTAGTACTTTGTGTAGTAGTCCTCTACTCTGGGTGAAACTTGAGGAGAATCCTAAATAATGACTTCATAGGAATAGAGACACAGAATGTGAGCATTTGTGTTGACATGAAATAAGTTCCCTATATAGACAGTAAGATGAATAAGCCTACTGTGTATCTTTCATGAAATTTAGATAGCATTTAAAAAATGTGGGTTTTTTTTCATGTGGCTAAACCTAGACTAGTGAGTAAAGCATTCATCTCAACAGATTTAGAGAATATTGTCAGTTTTGAGGATGCAGTATCCACACCACATTATCTAAAGGTTTGTATTTTAGAATAACTCTTGCCTGTTTCCAGAGTACCTAAATGTTCATTTTTAAGAGTATCTTCAAGGAATTTATTTTCTGTACTCATTTTCTCTGAAGGAAATCCAGTCTTCCTGCTTCAAGGCTGCTCTAGGTTGTAAAATTCACTGCTAGAGTTGTGACAGACTATAGAGTTTCTTCAAAAGTACACTACTGACTTTGATTAAAATGACAACAATAGATTCAGTCATTGTGTTCTTTTCCTACAGTAAACTATTGGAGTAATATTTATCTTGAATCTGATTCTTGATATTGTCTAGGTTTATGTCATGCTCTATAGTATAGAATAAGCCACGTGTGACACTTCTGAAAAAAAAAAAAAGAAACGAAAATCATGATGTTGAACCAGTAATATGTTGCTAATGATCTAAATTAAAATGAATAATAAATATAATTTGAAGTAGGATTATGTGAACATTTTTTTTCTTAATTGCTTACAAAGATGTGATGAATTTCCTGATTTGCTTGTAAAAACAAAGAGCTCTTCTTTGCTTTTTTTATTTTTTATTTCACTCTTCATTTGATCAACAGCTATTGGTCAGCACAGCAGGGGTGGAAGAACAGATAATATAATGCTCTGTTTCAAAGGACATATGCAACTCCTTAACAAATATAGTTAGGCTTACACTGTAACATTTAGACACAATCCGTATGTAGGGTGTGGTATGGATCGCATAAGATTGAAGTTGCTTGGCACCTTAAGTCCTTGGTTTACAGTGACACTATACAGTTTCCAGATTTCTTGGAATTTCTCCTGGAATTCAGACTGAACTGGATGAGGAGGAACGTACGGAAATACTATTCCTTGCATTCATTTAAGGATCACAACTGAAAGCATGTCCACTTTCTCAGGGAAAAGTTGGTATATTTTGGTCATTACTGGTTTTATATCTTTAATCATAAACCTTGCTGCTGGTGTTCACAAACCTATTGTGAGTGTACTGTCCTTCATTCTCTCAGGCAGGGAACTGTTAGGGCCTACCTGCATATTCAGCAGCATGGAAGACAATTCTCACACATAGAGATACCTTGAAAGAACAGGCAATTCTGCAATCAACACTGAAGCTGATAATACCTTGGGATCTTAAAATATTGTATCTATTTTCTCAGAATTTTCTTATTTTGTAACCTCTTTTGTGGGAATCTTTAAAATACATGAAGTATATTCTGCAAAATATCTTTGAAATCTAGAACACAAGTCTTATAAGGAGCTGCTGAGCAAGCTGGCATTGTTTAATCTGGAAAAGAAGAGGTTTAGGCTCAATCCTTATCATTCCCTACAACTGCCTGAAAGGAGGATGTGGTGAGGTGGGGATCTGTCTCTTTTCCCAGGTAACAACCATAGTAAAAGGGGTAATGGCTTTATCTTGTTCCAGGGAGGTTCAGGTTAGATACTAGAAAAATTTCATCTCATAAAGTGTAATGTTGCATAGGAACAGGCTGCCCAGGGAGGTGATTGATGGAGTCATCATCCCTGAAGGTGTTTAAGAAAAGAGTAGATGTGACACTGAAGGACAAGTTTTAGTGGGTATGGTTGTGATGGATTGATGGTTGGACTAGATGATCTTAGTGGTCTTTTCCACTCTAAATAATTCGATAAATCTATGATTTATGTGATAAATATTCACACCGTGTCTCACATTAAATTTTTTAGTCTTGATTTTCAGCATGAGGTTGGGAATATTCATAAAACTTGGAGGGGAATGTGTACTAGTCTCTGAAACATTCTGAACAGGTCCGCAGTTTTGAAGGGAGAAATCTGCCAAATCACTGGGATTTTCCAGGGTTACTTAGCGTCAATATTTTGCATCACTGATCAGGTCTTAAAAATAAAAAACAGTAAAGCAAATTTTGCTTTTCTATATTTATAATTAAGAGTAACATTTTTAGAGCAATATTATTGAAATCAGTTACTTCAGCTAAAATCTATGATCAACAGGCAGCATACTTTTTACAAATCCAGCGCATATCTATCTAAATTTCTGCGCTGATATACATGTGGCTACCTGCCATGTTTGTCTGTGATGACAAAACTCTATCACCATAGCAAACCAAAATGTTTTTGCATTTGCTGCTGATGTCACAGGTTCTCTGGTAGTGGTCATGAAAGTGTGACATTTCCTAAGGAATAAAATGGAAAAGCCAGCCCGCTCTGTGAGGGGAACTGCAACTAACATTAAAGACTAAACACTGTGTAAATCACAGTACCGTCTTGGTCGATAAAGGGTCATTTTTAACCATTAAAGCAGTGACTGTACCTAAATAAAAGTGTAATTAAACACAAAACTCAGGAGAACCAGATTCAGTATAAAGAAGCTACTGTAGGTTTACTTATGCTCATAGCTTCTAGAAAAAAAAAAAAACATTGACATTTGTTTGACTGTAAGTGACAGAACCTATTGTTCTTTAGGTGATTTCATTACTGGCCAGCTTTGTAATTATTTACATTAATACACATGAGAAATGCTGCAAAGGACAAGCACGATGATGTTACAGAGTCTCCACTGGAAGAAAATGTATTGATTTGTAAAACCTGCAGTAGGGGCAGGAGTTTGTTTGCTTATTTTTCCTTAGTTTTCATTAAAAATGTGGAAACAAATTTGTTGGTCAAGATTTAGACAAATACCTCCATCC
The DNA here is from genome assembly GCA_028571105.1 of Tragopan temminckii. Lineage (NCBI taxonomy): Eukaryota > Metazoa > Chordata > Aves > Galliformes > Phasianidae > Tragopan > Tragopan temminckii. The sequence goes on from JAOWBP010082777.1 coordinate 15,908, forward strand.
AACCCTGTAAGAATTATTACACCATCCAGATCACATGTGCTTTTAGTTAACTTCAAATTAAAAGGAATTTCTTCTTGTTGAATCTAGTAGCCTAAAAATGTAGCAACAAATAGTTCATCCCTGAGACCCAGAAGTACAGTATGTGAATGATCTAGAATAATGTCTGGGTAAAGTTACTAAGGACAATAATCAACCAAGAAGATAGCAGATTATAGCAAATATCATTGACAGGATGTCAGAGTTGAGAAGTCACTGGTCAGCGTTCACTCACCTCTGGGCCAATGACATTTCTGAGTGAAAAGACATTGTTTTCTCTTTTTTTAAAGTCAAAATCTTCAAATGAGCTACAGTCATTCCATTTAGTTCAGTTACACGTTCTGAAAGTAAGGATTTGTATAGAAAATAAAACACAGTGATTGAATGACTTTCCATAGGATTATGCATGCTGAATCACAAGGACAGGATGAAAGCCTGATGCGAATCTGGGGGGAAGGAGATACACAAGTATCTCACTTGTGTTGCACATTACAACACTGGGACTTGCAAATAATTTTGGCTTTTTAGTTAACCTAGGTTGAGTTACAACTAATTCCAAGGGTACTCCTTATAACAAAGTTTGCTATCCAGGAGCTGTTCCCCCCCCTAATGTTTAACATACCACTAAGGCAGAGAGTGGCTGAGATGCTTCTCTTTGACAGAAATAACTGGAAGGCTGTATACTCCGTCACAAGGCATGGGGAGCTCTTTAAGCTCTCAGGAAGTCTGTGACAGAATACAAGCAAGAAACCAGAGATATAAAAGACTATCTTGAAAACCTATCATCATCATTTCTTGAGTAAAAAAAGGCATCTGGAAAAATGTCCTCATAAGATCTATGAGGAAATTATTTCTATGTAGATATAAGTAATTCCATCATCTAATCCTATTTCTGATATTCACATTGTCAGGTGGTTAAAATGCAGTGCTCATTCTAAACAGCAGCACATTCTCCCATAGTAAGATCACTGCAGTTTCATTTATGAAGTAATGCTCTTGGACAGTCTCCATTTCTTGACTAGCACTGAGGACAGCTTGAAGACCAGAAGTATCTGGGTCATCAATAGAACTCACTAAAGGAGTCAGAAATGTCAACATTCAGTTATTAGCTAACAAGCTAGACTTAAGCGAGATGTAAAACTAATTTGACTATTTTATCAGACAATTTAACAACTAGCTGAATTAGAGTTTATTAAAAACAAAATGTATAAAATTAGTCCACAAGGGGAGAAGCAATATTACATTTCAGGTAGTGCTGTGTTACATTTACATACACTATGGCTGAGATCATAATTGACCAAAGCAAAAGAAGCAGTAATATGTACACAAAAAACATTCCAAGCCTCCTTGAAAAATATTCTAATGATACATAACAATATATTAATTGTTGGGAGTCATGGATTTCATTAGAGGGACATCTTCTTGCAAGTCAGAGAACCAGAATGAATGTCAGCTGCGCATGCACACACATGCAAAATCAGTGTGTTGCAGTGTTCACTCTGTGCCTGTATGAAGCATGCTGCTACACCTATTAACAAGGCTTATTTCAAATGGCAATTGTTCAATACCATTCTGTGAAGAACTGTGACTGAGTCCTAGATACTATCTCAAACAGCAGTCATATTTACATACAGTTCATCTTTAGATAGCAAAATATGGATCAAATTATTTATTATAGGTTTTTATTCAAGTAAACATTTCTTTCCAGGAAAACAAACAAACAAACAAAAAGACAACAGTGGAAGTAAAAGTAAAGAATTTTCTATTATTCAAAAAAGTGAGACTGAGATTGCTCTTTTCTTGTTTCATTTTTCTTCTTCCTTGTTTCAGTTCTCTTCTTTGGATGACTTTCCCCAAATTTTTTCCAAACGCTGTAAAAATATGATGAATCTTTCTTGTGTGTTGTACCAAATTCTTGTATAGCTATTGACAAACTGATTCAGGTTCCTGCTCAAAATTCAACAGCTGGCTTTCAAAAAACTTGTATTCTAAACCTCCTTTTAATATATTTTGGAGGATACATTTATCTGTGTGTATGAAATTATGAATGTAGTTGCTTTGATATTCTAGGTCAGAACCAGAAACCAGGGCTGATTCTCTTGCCCAGTGATTACGATATCTGTGTGTAAAATTTTATTCTGCCTCTTTCTGAGACAGCCTATTTTATAGAAGCTTAAGGGTTTTTTTTTTTTTTCCTGCAAATTAAGAAGAAAATGATTATGAGTTTCCTTAAACTAAGAAAAGTATGTGCATCTTCCGTATCATACTGGAGTGACATACTGCTTTGGTACTGTTACTATGGATATTTTTGAGGAAGAAAGAGCTGCTAATGTTTCCTGCTTCTCTTGACCATCTAAATGCATTCTGCAAATTCGTGAATGTCTTAACCATGTTTCTGGCAAATAAACTTCTGACAAATAACATTACCCCTGGCTGGCTGTAAAGGTAAAACCTCGGCATGCTTCTACTCAGAAAACAGCTCTGTAAAATTTGCATTGTGAGTCTCTGGATTTATTGTCTCTCAGGGACTGCAGAGAAAGTTTTCCTAAGTGTCAGTACTGGAAACTATGAAAGCTGCTTTGATTTCTTTCTGACTTCTACATTAACACAATTATTAAAGACTCTGTCAAATGAAATCTACTGGGAGCACCTTATTGTCTTCAATTTCTGACTCCAGTTTAAATTTCACTGAGCAGGAAAGTATAAAACTGTGAACAAAGCATATTCCTGCAGCTGAAACTTTGTTCAGATCTGCTGATCATGTGGGAACCAGAACAGAAAATGACTCATTTTCCATACTCACTCGGCTCTACAGTGTTTCACTGGAGGACCACAATCTCATTTTTTACAACAACATATTCAGCTGTAAATAATTATAAACAGGTATATTACTCTTTTTGAAAAATACTTATGATCTCTTCTGTATGCAGATTCTTAGACCTAATCTTGGTTCGAAAAAAATGTGTTTGGAAACCCTGGAGAAATGGTATACCAACACATAAATAATAAAAAATAAATTTATATAAGATACATTACATTTTTGAATCATCTGTTATGATTTCATATTGAATTGTACCTGTAAAACCCAAGGAGTCTTTAATGTCCATTAGACAGTCACAAATGCAATCTTAATCACAGTAGTACTACAGAAAACATACAGGCTATGTCGGATCCCAGAAACAACCCATGAGGAACTTTTCATGTACAAGATAAAATTGAGGTGACATTGAGCTGTCTACCTTAGTCTAAAACAATGAAAATGAGATGAGAAATGTTCTTCATGTCACATCACAGAGAAGAAAGAACAAAAATTAAGACAGAACTAAGGAAAAGAAAGGACAAGTGTAAAACGAAGATATTGAAGTGACAAAAAGGATATGATGAAAATGAAAATTTATCAGTGAGCGAGTGACATTATACGTGACAAGTTCCAAAAGTATTAGGAGATTGAATAAGCAAGCTGGATGGTAGAGAAAGAGCAAAGTATTGAAATTAAACTGAAATAAGCATGTCATGACAAAAGATATTGTAATACCATCATCACTTACGTATCTTTATATAGTAAGTATTTGGAATCAAACTCGTGGTCTGACTGAATATTTCTAACATAAATATCTGAACTGAGATTATTTATTACTATTTCTTAGACATTGCATCTTGACATTTTCAAGTAAACCAAACAGTGATGTTCCTCCAGATAATTGTCACTAGACCTCATGATGGGAAAAATGCAGATTCACAGAAGTGGCAGAATCTAATAAATCTCAGCATCATCCTACTTTTCATTTATTTACTTAATTAGTTGTAAGTCAACTGAACAGTGCAGATCCAGGACCCACCAATATATCTGCTTCATGTTGAATGCAGAGTGCCTGATTTGAAGGGGATGTAAATGCTCTCATGTTTGAACTAAAGCACCTGCTGATCTACTTTGATTGAGAAAAACCCATGCTCTGCTTTTCTTTCTAACCATGTCTGATTTTCAATTACCCAAATTTATTACATTTGTTATCGGCATTATCAACAATTTTTCAAATAGACACATAGGAATGGAATTTATCACACTATGCTCTGTATTCCCTTCAGGAATTAAACAATGTAATACTTTGCTTTTTTTTTCCAGGGACTTTGTCATTTTTGTATCAACATTAAACCATCTGAATTAACAGATACTCAAAACTAAAATGGATCTGGATAATAAATATGTCATATATCTAAGTTCAAAACTTACATTAGAAACTCTTATATGCAAGTGATTAAAAAAAAAAGATATCTTAAACTATGCCAGTGAGAGTACTTTGGACACTGAACCTTGTTAATATTTATTCATGTATCAATTGCTCGTAGGTATTCCAAACTGTGATATAAAAGACATAAATGAGCATAGTTTACATAAACACCTTATTTCACATCTCGGGTGAGCTAAGAATATACACAGTCAGTTCCTATTGCAGAGATGATGAGTAGCAGCCTCATTATAACAAAACAGCTTTTTACTGTGTGACCTGAGACAGTTATTTCAAGTGGTATCCAGCAGCTCTCTGAATATCTCTTAAATATAATAATTAGTTTGAAGAAAACTAAAAAGTTTATGTGATGATATTGAGCATAAGAAAAAATATAGAAACCACACAGGAGTGGAAATGGAATTTGACTATTTTTTCAGAGACAATGTTATTTAGATATTCATCAAGTATAGCTAGTCTTTTTCACTTTTCCAAGCAGCTCTTCATCAAAATATGTACTTATTACAACATGTAGTATTTTATTTAACTTCTCAATGATCCATTGATCCAATGATGTATTTAGAACCAACAGAAAACATCGCTAGTATTATATGTATTAATCTTTAAAAACATCACCTTATTCTGTGATACCTTTATAATCAACACAAAATCTCTTAGAGTCCACAATATGGAGTCCAAGAGACTAAGACATTCATTTGTTTCTGATGTAAAGCTTATACTGAAGACATTTTTCAGATTTCTCTAGTAACTCTAAAGCCTTTCTTATATGATGAGAGCAGGGGAGATTAGAAGGGTGGGGTTTTGCTAATTTCCTTTTTTATTTTTTTTATTTTTATTTTTAAGATCTCTGTGCTGTATCCTCATAGTCTTCTGTCATTTAAAATGCATTTTCTTAGCAGGACATCTCCCAGCTGTTAAAAGGCTAAAAGATGCATACTAAGTTGTTTCTCTACTTGATTTGTGTCCCATGAAATGATGCAGATGTGCAGAGGGTTTAAAACTGAGGAGAAACGAGGTTTCAGTTGGATGTAGTGTGGGAGAAAGTAGTCAGAGTCCTTTCTTTCTGAGCAAGGATTTTTTTTTCTATTTGACCTGTTCTTATCTTGGGCCAAAACAAGTAACATTCTCCCAAACTCAAGTTATCAATTTATCTTCCATGTGGACCCTGTTGTACAGCAGGTTTCTGTCATTAATGTCATTTTTATTTTTAAGTTCGATGTTGGCAATAAGTGGCTTCTAAACTTGATTCTATCAGATCATATTAAGGTCATGCATTCTTTTTTACTTTTACTGTATACTTCACGCCAGACTGAAAATGTAGAGCCAGAAAAGCTCAGCATAGGTCTTGCTTAAGAATTTGGGATGAGTAAGTAGATACTGATATGTCTGTCATATTTACAGTCGAGATTGGCTTCAGGGAAGTGATTGTATCTCAGCCAGGATAATCCATTCAGTGTTCTAAAAAAGTGTGGTTGTGTAAATATTCCACCTGAAGCTAACTGCAAGAGTTTTTTAGTGGTCAAATCCTGTCATTTCATTGCATTTAATATCACTGAAAGTAAAGAAGCTACTGAGACAACAAAGTTTCATTTCAGGTAAGACTGAAAAATGTCGGTTCTCACAGTATTAAGAGGAAAAATATCATAAACCCATTCCTAGCAATGCAAAATGAGATCTAACCTACCTCTCTTAATAATGACAAATATTCTACTCAGGAGAAAGTATGGGTTGGAAATTTTCCAGTATTTTCTTTCTTAAGAAAAGACTACTGTGGTAAAGATTTGTCTCATTAAGACATACCTGTAAAATATGTTAAAACAAACAAAAAAAAATAAATGAATAATAATGTTTTTATATTGTTACTGAAACTGTACAGTTTCCTACAGTTAGGAAATTGCATAGTCAAGTGTCTCCTTATTTTTTTCTGTGGAAACTGCAACTGACACTAAGAGCACAATAACACTATTTGATTGAATTCTTAGCCACAAAACACTATTTTCCAACATAGACACCACCATTAGGAATGTATTTTCACCAACGATGAACAAGAGCCTGCATGCTACGCTCATATAACCCTGAATGGCCATCTGGAACGTGGCTTGTCTTTCATGCCATTCTCACCACTGCTGAAACACATCACCCACCTCCTCACTGTGCTCACATCCACTATTTGGTCTCCATAAATGTTCAGCAGGCATCAAAAAGTGTCAAGAGGTGCAAGTTTTTCTGCATGGAGAAATTCCATGACACATTTTGTTTCATACACACTCCCATTTCAGATGTCATTTTGTCAGACTGCCCCTCTGCTGCCATCTGTCACATGGGAACAAAATGAAATAGCATATTGGCTGGAAGGTTCAATCTCTCCTGCATACCACCACCATCTACCTCTGATATTGTGGGCCAACAGAATAAAACAGGTGTTACTTTTGAAGTAGCCCTCATACAGCAAATTGCTTTATGTTCACAGTTGGAATTAAATATTTCAGATTATAAAAAAAGCACTGTAAATAGAAGCAAAACACACTGTTTTTAGTAGGCATTTCTGAGATAGATGAGCATATACTTTGGTATAGAACAATTCATTTATCTACAGAGCACAACAATTAAATTTATTTTCTGATTACCTCATAGATTGCCAGTGTAAACAGAAACACTTGACTATGCAATGTCCTAAGTGTAGGAGTTATGAATCTCATTTCATTTATGTAATTCATGTGCCCGTAATGCACACATTTACACCTATGCTAATTACTGTAGGCTATTTTACTAGTTAGCTAGCCAAAATAGTGAATTTGTTCCTGCCAAATACTATGACAGCTCAACTGAAACATTCTAAAATCTCTTTTTCACCACAAACTGCAAACATATTAGTGAAATTATGATCAGAAAATAAGATACTTACATTAATTTAACAATAGCTGTCTGTAGAAGAGTTCTGCAGTGTACAGACAAGTGATTTAATTCTGTCTTTCTCATGTATTTATACTGATGCAAAATCAGGTGATTTCTTGAAAATAAATTACATCTGGATTTGAAAAGGCAAAAAAAAAAAAAAGAAATTTTGTTTTAAAATTATTTACTTTACAGAATTTTATAGAATCATTAGTAGCTGTACGCATGCATGAGGAAGGAAATATGTACAAATAATAATGGAAATTATAGAGTGGTTTGGGTTGGAAGGAATCTTTAACATCATCTAGTTCCAGCTCCACTAACATAGGCAGGAACACCTCCCACTAGACCAGTCTGCTCTAAGCCCCATCAGCTTGGATGTGTGAAATGTGAAAGTATAGAGGAAATACTTATCCAAGTGCTTACAAGCATTAAGAAAATGTATCTATATAAATACAAAAGTGTATATATATTATTCATATCTCCTTCATGACTGTTGATCTTTATCAAGAGATTTAGATTTAGGCTGGACGTTAGGAAACACTACTTTTCTGAAAGAGCGGTCAAGCACTGGAATGGGCTGACCGGGGAGGTGGTGGAGTCACCAACCCTGAAGGTGTTCAAGGACATGGTACTATTGGTGATAGGTGGATGTTTGGACTGGATGATCTTGAAGGTCTTTTCCAACCTTGGTGATTCGGTGATTCTGTGATCAAATCTGTTTATACAAGCCGTTTGTTCTGGCATTTATGAACTATGAAACTGTTATTAAATACAACTCTAATAGGATACTTACTGTAGAATAATTACATTCCAATTGTTTATTGAAAACATTTATGGTTTACAAAGTTTTGATGGTTCCTTTAGAAAACTGTATCTGTTAAGTTTCAGTGATTACTTGTTTAAAATAAAACATCAGATTTTCATATGCATTCCTGCCAAGCTCCATATGAGACATACTCAGGCTGTGACTGATTCATCTCTTTTCTGTTTTGCAGATGTAGGTTACTGCTTATTTTCATGTGGCAAGGATGTGTTAAAATGAAATAGACAATGTCAGTGGGGCAGTAATTCCTAGTTAGTGTTGACAATTTACAGAAGTGAATCAATTTCTTTGTTCCACAATTAGAAATCCTATACAATATACTCAATATATTTCAATAATTCTACCCCAAGTTACATAATCCAGTTTATATAACCCTCTATATAGACATAATCTGAAAAACAACTATAATGTGATTGTCATACTTATCATTCCATAATACTTTGTGCATAATACTCTACATTTAAGCTACACTGTGAGCAAACCTAAAAAATCAGAAGCTCTAGTGCACAACCATCCAAAACTAATTGGAAGTTGTATCCAATACTTGTAAGAACTAAAATTCAACTGATGACACAAAGAAATAAAATAAAATGCAGGCTTATTACTCTTTACCTGCTGAAATAATTTCCTGAACAAAACAATGATTTCTAGAAGAGAAGCTTTTGTTCCCATCTTAGTAGAAGAAAGTACTTCTTTTGCTTCATCTAAGGTATCTTGTAACTTCTGTTTTCACATAGCAGAGAAACACACTTCCCAAACCTGGAGGACTATTTCCAATCTTTCTATACAGTTTACTGCTTCTTCAAAAGTATGAAGAGGTAGAAAAATGGTAAATGAAACAAACAGAAGTCATAACAATGTATGGTAACAATTAGGATATTATTGAATCTTTAGTTTTGAATCACAATATTAAAGAAGATTCTATAGAGGTAGATAATGTCAGTAAGACTGGTAGGATAGCCCAGTTGATGAAACACAACAAGGAACTGTTGATTTACAGAACACTTTAATTCAGGAAATAGGTTGTACAAGTAATTGTTATTAAAATAGCAGCTTAATGTTCCTTATTTTGCTGTTGAGTTTTCTTCATCGGATAATTCTGGTGTTGCTTTTTTGTTTGTTTTATTTGTTTTTGTTTATTTTTTTCCATAAGACATGAGATTCTTTAAAAATAAAAGCAAATAATTAGGTTGCTCCAAATATAATGGCTTCTAAGTATTTCCATGGAGACTTATACAGATACAAAGAGCACAATAATATTATTTGATAGAACAAATTATCAGCTGCAAAACACTATTTTTCAAGATAGCCACCACCATTAGCTGTGCATTTTCACCAGGGATGAACAGAATCCTTCATGCTGTGCTTGTAAAAATCTGTACTAGCAGAGATGACCCAAAAACTAATTAACAGTGTTTCACCATGCACCTCACTGTGTTCACATTCACTGCTTAGTCTCCATAATTGTTCAGCAAACATCAGTGAATGTCACCTGGTGTGATTTTTTCCACATGGAGAAATTCAGTGACACACATTTGCATCACATGCACTTCTATGACAGACGCCATTTTGCCAGACAGCCTCTCTGCTGCCATCTTTTGCATGGTAACAAATTGTCACAGAATATTGGCGGAAGTAGACCGTGTGTAATTATAGAAGGGTTAGACTGGAAGTCCAGAAGTCAACTCTGCTTAAGTGAGGGCATCTGGAGTGCACTGTCCAAGACTGTCTTCTATAATAGGTGATGTACAAAATAATAGATAATGCATAATATAATAGCTTACAAGCATGGAGAAGGTTTGGAATTTCTCTAAATCAAAAATGCACAAATGATCTAGAATAAATATGGTAGCCAGGGTGAACAGAACTAGGAGGAGATCTCCAGGCATAATTCAATGAAATATCTCAAAAAGTATATTAGGAATGAATAAGAAATGAAAAACAAGAGATCAGGAAGTGCAGTGAAATCAAAGAATCATAGAATGGTCTGGGTTGAAAGGGACCATAATGATCATCTAGTTTCAACCCACCTACCATGTGCAGGGTTGCCAACCACCAGACCAGGCTACCCAGAGCCACATCCAGCCTGGCCTTGAATGCCTCCAGGGATGGGGCATCCACAGCCTCCTTGGGCAACCTGTTCCAGTGCATCACCATCCTACGTGTGAAAACCTTTCTCCCAATATCTAACCTAAACCTCCCCTGTCTCAGATTAAAACCATTCCCTCTTGTCCTATCACTGTCAACCCACATAAACAGTTATACTCCCTCCTGCCTATATGCTCCCTTCAAGTACTGGAAGGCCACAATGAGGTCTCTCCGGAGCCTTCTCCAAGCTAAACAAGCACAGTTCCCTCAACATTTCTTCATAGGAGAGGTGCTGCAGCCCTCTGATCATCAGAGACAAAAAATGAAAGAAAGACTGTAGATAAAAGTGAAGACTGGTAAAGTTTAAAACAGTTTTGTTAAAATCTAGTAATAAACTTGTTTTCAATAAGAATGCTGCTCTATGATGTGGGAGGCAAAGTAAGCTTGTTGATATGGGTGAAAGTGGAAAATTGATATAAAATGATAAAAACTTAAACATAAGAAACTGAGATGCCTCACAGCCAGCAGTTGAATGCACTCATTCTTGTCATCCGTGGGACAGTGGGAAAAAATAAGGATGAGAGAGAAAAGTTGTGAGTGCAAATGAAGACAGCAAAAACACTTATCACTTATTGTCGCAATCAGAACAGACTGGATACAGGAATCAGTAATAAAATGATTAGAATGACAAATATTTAAATGCTTCATCTCCTCTGCACCCAGCTACCACCCACTTACGCCCAATATATGTACAAAAGAGATGTAGATATGTAACTATTGTGGTTTTTTGTTTTTTTTTTCTCATTAATTTTATTTTCTCTTTGCAATAAACTGAATTTTATATACTCTGAAAAAATATATATATATCCAACAGCTCTTGTCGGGTATCTTCAACAGTCTTGTTTGCAAAGTAAATTTAACTGCTTCAGATTATTTTGTAGGTTTGGCCCACAGAAGCTTTCTTACACCTAAAATGATTACAGGTGAATAGGTCAATTCTTCCAACCCATAAGCACCCTGAACTGAAGAGAAAATCTAAAAATCCATTAAGAAATTGGAGAAGTCATGGAGGTTACTTGTTAGTCGAGAGGGAATTCTGTTACATGTTCTCAAGTTCTGAAAGCATTAAAGGAGGTTCTTGAGGCTCCTCTTTTACAGTGAGGAAGCTGAGGCAATCTACTCAAAACAGATTTTGTATTTACTCTTGGTGGACTTCAAGCAATGAGACCTATAAAAAGAATTACAATGTTTCAACCATTTTAGTATCAACACAGTATATTCATTACCTTGGCTCTTTTGATGGAAGATTTAGAGTTTGAATTTCAAACTTCATTGTGTTTCAAACATTGAGTGAGCACACATCGACTGTGTAACTCTTCTATTTCTCTTTTCATTAGATAATCTTTTTTCCTTACTTTATTCGG
>JAOWBP010082781.1:0-27422 GCA_028571105.1 Tragopan temminckii
ATCCTGGTGGTGACTATCCCCGCTTTATGCAATTCTTGCTTCTTTCCTATCTTTTCTATCGCCCTCCTTCCCTTCCCCATCACACTAATTCATAATAGTCACCATCCTTCCCTTCCCCATCTCCCTTATTAGGATTTATAATAAACTGGTTGGACCAACATTTGAACTGCTGTTTCTTGATCTCATGCCAGGTGTTTTATATTAAAAGAACCTCTGATGAGGTTCAACAGCGCTCTATTTTGTCTCATACAGTCTTGTCAGCGAGAAGGGGTGGGGGGCACAAGGAGCTGGAAGGGAAGAGAGCCTGGGTAGCAGATCTAAGATGGCCAAAGATACCATATAACATCATTTGTTAAAAAATAAAAAACTTCTGGGAGTTGAGTGGGGCAGGGATAGGAGGAATGTCCACTGCTCAGAGACTGGTTGATCACTGGTTAGCAGGTGGTGAACTTGTAATTATCATTACTATTATTATTTTCCTTTTCTCTTCCTTTTCTATCTTAGTAAATAGTTTATCAACCCATGAGTTCAACAATGTTTTTTCCCCGTTTCTCTCTCTCAGCCTACTGGGAGGGGAGTGTGAGTGAATGTGATGCTTAGCTACTGCTGAGTTAAATGACAACAGAATGTTCTGGATATAGTAGAGAATCTTCAGTGGCATTTGGCACTTCTGTATAGACAACTGAATCCTGTCCTGCATTATTGTTATTTATTGCAGCTTCTGCTATATTGGACATAGAGACATTAGTAAACACTGAAGAAGGAAATGGAGTACTCAGATGTACATATTTCACAGTTTCAGCATTAAGTTTGTCTGATGTTAAAGGGTAGGAGGAAGAACTTCTATATTGACACTAAAATCAGATTCCAGTGTTTTCAAACATTTCTGAGGATATAGAACTCCATGAAGGAGTTTCCTTCTGAAATACAAAAAGAGTCACTGTAGCTGTATTTACACAGCTAAATACACATCCCAAAAGGAGATCACTGAGACAAGTTGGTGCTGGATGGCCTATGGCTCTGTAATAGCAATACACAGAAGAAACTGCTGAGCAAACTTCCTCTACACTCTGCAGTGTCCTGCATCACTTTCTCAGCCATACAAAGTGGTTTTCTTGGCTCAAAGATCCAGTTATTATTTTGTTTGTTTTAGCTCAAAGTACCTGGACCGGGGGAGGGGGGAAGAAGAGGACTGTGCTGCAACAGGTGGTGTTTTTATAAAACAAATCTGAAGGAGTATGTTACAGGCTCTGGGATATGATATCCAGGCATGGAAAAATGGTTTGAAAATGAAAAGGCTGTTGTTGAAGGACTTCGTAATGCAGAGAAATCCAAACCTTTGCCTGTCTAGTTTGCACTGACTTCTGGAAGCAGTCCTCGGAAAGAATTATCCATAGAATTTGAAGCTGGTTTTGGAGGGATAGAAATGTTTCTTCTTAACACTAAACCGTGCATGAACTAGCATTTATACTATGTAAACAGTGGAACTGAAATCAGGAGACAACTCACAAGCTAATTTATTTGGCAGTGTAGACACAACCAACAAAATGACTAAAACTCAGAGAATTGCTTAGTATCACAGGAAGGTTCTGTACTTGCATAGAAATTCTAGCAGCAATTTCTTAATATCCTCATACATTTCACCTCTTGTCACTGGACAGTCATTTCTTTCAGTGAAATGGGTTTTCATGGCTGTTCCTAAGGAAAGCATCTCAGAAACCTTTTTCAGATCCCAAGTCAGGATCATGAGAATAAATACTAAAGGACTAAACCTTATCTACGTGCAACAATGTAAGATGGAAAAGTGAGATGATGCGTGCTTAGGTGCCAAGAAAACTGAAAATTTACATCTAACTGGCCTTCAAATGGGAAATATCATCAGTGAATCAGATTTTTGTTTCCATATATAAAGTATGATGACAATCATTACATTTTTATTCCCTTTAACGTAATCTGGGTTTACTTTATCTTGTCTACTAAGTGACAGAAATTTCGCCATTCTCCCCAGGGAAACTCCCCATATAATTTAGTAGTCTTTAACAAGGTGCAGGTAAAGACTTCTTTCAAACACATCGCCCTGAGCTGTTTCCAATTTTTTATCTGTCTATATACTAAATAATCTTACAAATCTTTTCCAGTCTAAACATTTCTATGATTTTGAGATTTTATAAACATAGATACTGTTCTGCAGAAAGTTTATCCTGCTTTTAGTATTTAATCAGAGAAAATAATTTGATCAAGAATCCTCCTCTTTGATTTTATATATTTTAATTATCTTTGTAACAGTACACAATTCAATACAAGTAATAATTAAAAATGCTCAGAGAATATCAAGACACAAGTAGTGTCACCTACAAACAAAGAAATACTATTGCAGTCATTGTTAGAAAGCAATTAAGACATCTGCCTAATAGCATCAGCTAAGAGAATTCTGCATGGTTTATCACACATTAAGAAATGAATGCAACATATCAAGTTTACCTGCTCTATAAAATCTGTACATAAGAGAAAGATCATAACTAATGATCATACTGTAAGTCATTTGGACTGTAAGATCAGCAGATATTAAGTCTCTGGTCTAGTATTTGAAAGTTGTCATTTTAAGTTAAAATGACACATTATATATTAATGAACTCAGTCTTTCCACTTATGAGTTAATGCAGCACAAATAAACAATGTCATAAACTAAAACATATCCATTTATTTTGCATTCTTAAGAATCATAAATGAATTGCATTATTTTTTGCAATGATTAATTTCCATTTTTTGGCTTGTAGGTCTGTTTTAGCAGACATCATAGTGTTATATATCTGGAATACTTGCTTTTGTTTTGGATACAGAGTCTAAAAATTAACTGTATTTTTTCTCTGAGGGAGAGAGAGCCACAGTAACCTTTCTTAGCTCTAATACTATTACCTGCTCTCCCAGTTGCCCCTAAATCCATGTTCTTTATAAAATATGTTCATTATAACTTCAGTGTTCCTGCATGCTGGAATCAGCATTGTCAGTAATGCCAGTTTTAGGTAAAAAAATCCAATTTTCAATCTTTTTATCTATTGAAGAGCCTTTATCATTACCTTAACCAAAAGATTCATAATCAATGCAAAATGATAATAGGGTTGACGGCCTGTAAATCAAACTAGGTAGAAGTTATAAATTTTTTGTACTTAGAATTTTCATCTTATCAGTGCTGTTTTCTATCCTGTGAGTCAGGAGTCTCATATAGATTACTGTCCTTCAAAATAATTTACCCACATGCTTCCTTTTTAATCTCTTTCAGTTTGCTCTAGAAGGTTTATAACCAGTTTTGATCTGCAGAAATCTATCATCTAGAACAAAGAGATGAAGTTGCACTGAAACTTGTGAAAGTAATGCACAAACAAGAAAGTTTGGATTGTAGCAGAATATTGCTACTAAGGCTCATTAAGAAAGTGAAATAATTTTCTATATTTTTAACCTTTCATATTCCAGAGATTTATGATCCAATTTTACTGTAGTAGTTCATTATCTTACTGTTTGTCTGGATGTTGTTTTTAAGATGAAGGCATAAAACATGCCTTTTCCAGAAATGAAATATGAACTAAATCCATTTCCATTACTAAAGTGATTAAGTAACTTCAGCAATTTATTCTGGTCAGTCCATTCAGAATTCCAGTCTTTTCACTATCTTATAAAAGTAACATAGCCTGTAGATTAGATTAATTAATCACTCCAGATGTTTATATCTTAAACTGTCCTTCTTCATTTTTGCTGTAAAGTACATTTAGTACAATTTCCACAATTTAAGGCATGGTGTTTTCAGTCATTTTCTCATGTCTACCAGGTGTAGAAGTACAAATCCACCTGCTGTCATGCACTAGTGCATGCAAGATCCACAAAGTGACCAAATTAGGAGGGTTGAGTGATCAGATATATGATTATTCTTGTTGAGGTAGTTTTATTGCATCTTAAAGTTACTTTTAGAACTACTTCACTGTACGATCAGAAAAGTACTGTCAAGAGAAAGAAGAGTTTTGAAGTAATTATCTGGAAAAGGACTTAAGGTGTCAGCTAACTATAACATCATAAAGCACTCAGAAACAGAGTGAGAAATATATATAATCTACTGCTGATTTCTGTCCTGAATTCACATCAAAAACTGAACTACCAGCAAAAAAGGAAGTGTGGAGAGAAGAACACTGATGTCCCTGTGTCTATTCTCTCCATGTAAATAAAAGGACAGATTTTCTAATTGTAAACAAGAAATGAAAACAGGTGTTGCCCTTAATTGCTGATTTATTTTCCTTCTTGGGACAACTTTTGTTTCCCAAGTTTTAGCTCAGTCCATTTGTTGAAAATGTATCAAAAGCATATGTCTCAAGAGTCTAGTTCTGGTGTCCTTCAAAACACTATTTCCTAATCAGATTATTAGGAAGGAATGGGAAGAGGGGGGGAGAGGACAGGAGAGGACATGGTTTAGTGAGAACTATTGGTGATGGGTGGACAGTTGGACTGGGTGATCCTTTGGGTCTTCTCCAACCTTGGTGATTCTATGATTCTATGATTCTATGATTCTATGATTCTATGATTCTATGTTGGTACTGTATCTCTCATAGCTGTACGGTTTCCCTTCACGCTTCTCCTCATTCATGCACCTATCTCACTCACTCCTCTTTTGTTACAGTAACAACTATGGGATTTGGAAAATATAAAAAGATTGTTTGGGCTAATCGCAGGGAGTTTCTGCTGCTACCTGTATACAGACACTGACTTGTACATGTTGGGTGGAATACTTGCCAACTTGCTTTTTTAGAATATAGTTTATCCATGAATGACAGTGGTCTAGGCATCATCACATATAACCATGAACTACATTGTCCCAATTAAAAAAAAAAAAAAAAAAAAAAAAAAAAAAAAAAAAAAAAAAAAAAAAAAAAGAAAAGAAAAGAAAAAAACAACAGACAAAATACCAGAAAGTTGAGGACAAAAGTAAAAAAAAAAAAAAGTCTTCATTTATTGTGAAGGATTTACATGCAAATTTGAATTTTTCAAACATATATAAAAGAAAAATCCCACCTCCAGCTTTCTCTAGGCTGCATTTAAGTTCCCAGACAGAAGTCAGCAGCAGATTATGAGGAACACAGTCCTCCCAAGGAAATGGAGGCCTTTGAGATACTTGTTTGCTCCCAGCGTGCAGTTGGTCAGTATTGCTTTCCAGGAAAGTCCCGTAATAGTTAAGAGAGAGACTAAAAACTTTCCAGACACTCATCTGAAAACTATTTCATGATCTCTTCCTAACCAGTTGTTTATCTCTCCAAACCCCTTCCTTGTCCCAAAATATCTCTTGTTGATGTTCGGTTGGGGAAGTGAAGCCCAAATATCCTTTCTCACCATTCTAGGTGTTATTCTCACATCAGGGTGGATATGCTGAGGCTTTACAGGCATTGAAAGAACAAAAGGAACTCATCAAGGCCTTTCTTTTATGTGGATAAACATGTTTTATGACCTACATGTAGAAGTAGCAAGTGAATACGGTCAGCTCCTCCAAGAGGTACCTGGACATGGCCCCTGCATCTCAGAGTTCTACACTGACTTGCTGATTCCACTCAGTGGGCAGAACACTATCCTAACAGAGGACGCTAGTCTATTTGATAAAATCCACTAAAATTCTTCACATTTATGCATACCAAAAGTTTTAAATGGCCTATTAAGACAAATGTATGCTGATACTCTCACTGAAATGTGTACCTGCCACATGATTCAATTATTTCATTATTCTTTTTACTCAATTTAGATCTAATTTAAAGCATAATATATCTTTATATGACATGAAAAGCAGGTGCAAATATTGCAAATAGTATAATAATCCTTGCTTGAATCTTAGCTTTTTTTACATGGTCACCTATTCCTTTGTTCAGTCTAAAGTGTTTGAGTTTAGCCATGTAGATTTCTGCAAATGCTGTGTTGCATATACTACTTGGAAACAGAATGTTGTAAACAAGAGTAAACAAAAGATATGATTATTTCGAGAATAATAAGTAATTTGATCACTGCTACAATACACTACAGTCTTTCTTAGCATTAAAAAACAACAACAACAACAACAACAACAACAAAACACAAAAAAAACCCAACTAAATTGTTTTTAAAAGAATTCTGGCCTTTCTTGAAAGAGATAATTCCTGAGGAATTGAGTATGTACAGAAACATATGTAAAATTTGCAGTAATGGCTTTGCTTCCTGTTGAATATTATCTGTGACAAACTTGGTACTAATAAAGTTTCTTCTCAAAGGGGGGGAAAAAAAAAGTAGTGTAGCATTCATAATGCTTGAAAATATTGAATGGATATGCAAACATAATGAAGAAAATACTTAGATTGCTCCAAAAATAATTACTCCTATTTATTTCCGTGGAAACTACAACAGTTACAAAAAGCACAAAAACAGTATTGGATAGAGTTAATTCTCATCTACAAAACACTGTTTTCCAACATAGTAATCACCATTAGCTATGCATTTTCACCAGCAATGAGCAAGAGCCTTTGGCTTGCTACTTAAAGGCTTTAAGATAGAAGGGAAGAAAATGAAAACTCTTTTCAAAATAATTTGTGTGCCACTATAGTTTATATGTCCCAACAGGGAAACTGCTCGCTCACAGTTCCTGTAATAAATGTTGGCAACCATTCAATCAGCTGTCTATAATAACTCCAAGACCCTCTTCTAAAGAACTTGCTTTTCTCATATTTTGCATTTATACCACAGTCCTTACTTAAGAACAATCCTTTCCTCCTGCTTGTGTTCTACTTACATATATTACCACAGTGGATCTTTCTCTCTCTCTTTATTTTATTTTCCAAAGTACTTGCAGACCTAGAGTTTCGTAACATCTGAAAATTTAATAAAAATGTTCTTTATTCCACTATCATGAGTGAAAAATGTTACCAATCCTTGGATCGACTTCTGTGATATCACATAAAAAATATCTTTTCAGTCTAACACTAAGCCACAGTTAATTCTTTCCTGAAATGGTTTTCCAATTTTGTTTGTTTGTTTGTTTGTTTTTAGTCCATGTTGCAACTGCTTGATCTGTGCAGTATTTCCTTTAATTGTTTATAAGACTGTCATGTGAGAATTTTCAAAGCCTTTGTAAAATAAAGATATATTGTCAACACTACTTTTCCTCCATCCACAAGATGCATTAAAATATAATGGATGTTTAGCTAGAGATTCTGCCCATATCTATATTGTTGCTGATGTCAGAGTGACAGAGTTCAGTATTTCTGGAAATTCATGCTTCCTGGTGGTATTTAATGGAACTCTAAATTTTACCACTATTCACTATAGCAAAAGTTAATTGAAAGTACTGTCTGTTTCCTTGAGTTAAAAGCAATTTAGTGGTATAGAGCACTGAAATCTCTTTAATTCACTTCATATTCAGTTTTCAGTTGCAACTAACAGGTCTTCTTTATAAAATACTTTCAGGTAATGCTTTTGTATGTTACATGCTTTTCTCAGCAGTGAAAAAGCTTGGTTTTGTAGAGTACAGGAAGTAATTTTTGCTGACACTAGGTTGATATTACAATCCTAAGGATACATTACCATTTATATTAAAAGTACTCTATGATCTAGAGGGTCTTTTCCAACCTGAGCAGTTCTATGATTCTATGGTTCTATGTGGTTGCTGAGCCACTCTCACTCATATTTGAAAATCAGGCTGTCAGGCGAAGTTCCCATGGCCTGGAAAAAAGGAAATGTCTCAACCCATTCATAATAAAGGGAGGAAGGAGGACCTGGGTAACAACAGGCCAGTGAGTCTCACCTCTTTGCCCAGGATAACCATGGAACAGATCCTCCTAGAAGACATGTTAAAGCACAAGAGGCATGAGCAGGTGATCCAAGTCAGCCAATGGGGCTTTACCGATATCTTATATATCTTAATACCTTATCTCTAGATTGGAGAGATATGGATTTGAGGGGTGTACTATTCAGTGGATAAGGAATTGGTTGGAATAGACAGAGGGTTGTGTTGAATATCACTGTGTCCCAGGTGGAGGCCAGTGACAAGTGGTATCCCCCAGAGATCTGTCTTGGGAACTGTGCTCATCAGTATTTTCATCGATGTCATCAATGATAAGCTCGAGTGCACCCACAGCAAGTTTGCTGATGACAATCTGAGTGGTGCAGTTGGCATGTCAGAAGGAGGGAATGCCATCCAGAGAGACCTTGACAGACTCAAAAGGTGAGCCCATGTGAACCTCATAAGGTTCAACATAGCAAAGTGCAAGGTTTGGTACTTGACTTGGAGTAATCCCAGATATGTATAAATACTGGGAGAACTCCTTGAGAGTAGCCTTGTGGAGAAGGATCTGGGGTCCTGGTAGATGAAAAACTGAACTTGAGCCAGCAGTGTGCTCTTGCAGCTCAGAAGGCCGATGATATCCCGGACTCCATCAGAAGAGGGGTGGCTGGCAGGGAGAGGGAGGTGATTGTCCCTCTATTCTGCCTTTGTGAGGCCCCAGCTTGAGTACGGTGTCCAAGTCTGGGGTCTCCAGTAAGGGAAAGATGCGGAGCTGATGGTGAGAGATCTCACTGCAGCCTTCCAGTATTTAAAAGGGTATTATAAAAAGGAGGAGAATCAACTTTTTACTCAGATACTGATAGAACAAGGGGGAATGGTTTTAAGCTCAAGGAGGGAAGGTTTAGATTGAATGTTAAGGGGAAGTTCTTTACAGAGAGAGTGGTGAGGTGCTGGAACAGGCTGCCCAGAGAGGTTGTGGATGCTCCGTCCCTGGAGGTGTTCAAGGCCAGGTTGGATGGGGCCCTGGGCAACCTGGTCTAGCACCAGATCTGGAGGTTGGTGGCTCTGCTTGTGGCAGGTGGGTTGGAACTTGATGATCCTTGGGTGTCCCTTCCAACCCATTCTATGATTCTATAATTTCATAATTCCATTATTCCATGATTCTATGAAAGCAGAATTACAGAAAGTAGACTTCCCGTCAACTCATGTAGCTTCATCATCTTGGAAAAGTCCTCAAAAAGCTTCCTTCCTTTACAGCAAAGTCTGAATTATTTTATCATTTGCTACAATGTAATATTCTGCCTAGGATGTGGATCCCGTCTGGTCTTAATCATCACTTAATCATCACTTCCTGTGACTTCTTTACAATAAGAAGTGGAGGGGCGGATGTTGATCTCTTCTCTCTGATGATCAGTGATAGAACCCATGGGAACAGAATGAAGCTGTATTGGGGGACGGTGAAGTTGCAGTTTAGGAAAAGTTCTTCATCAGAGGGTGGTCATGCACTGGAACAGGCTCTCCAGGGAAGTGGTCATGGCATTGAGCTTGCTGGGATTCAAGAAGCATCTGAACAACTTTCTCAGAGATTGATCTGAAGTTTTGGTGGTCCTGTGTGGAGCCAGGGGTTAGACTTGGTGATTGTCATGGATCCCTGCAAACTCAGGATGTTCTTTGATTCTATCATTCAGTGTATAATTGTTTTCCAACCACATTCTTTTTCATCATGATTCAAAGATTTTGCATGTCCATTTACATAATTAGCCACGATGACATTTTATGCTGAAAAGCATCTGGAAGGAGGAGACAGAGTATGTCTTCTGTCTTTTAATTAATTATTCACACTTCCACTATCATGCCACCATCTGCCTCTGACATTGTAAGCCAATATAATAAGATAGGAGGCATTACTTTTGCAGCAGCCCTCCTAGATTCTCTGTATTGCTAGACATTATTGAAAGTAGAGACATATTTACTTGTATAATTTTTATTGTCAGTGATTAACTCTCCAGATACAAACTACTTTTTTATGGCTTTCTTTGCATGTGGACTATAGCAACATAACTATAGGAGATGGATTTTGGAAAGATACAACTTTTGCTCCACACAGGTGGTTATAAATAGGCAACAGAAAATATTATGCCTTTTGTCCATCAAAATCCTTAGAAAGCACAATTGTGTATTGTTACAAAATTAGAATTCTTAGGACTGGTTTAATTCTGAATGAAAAAAAATCCTTTCACTTTTGTACTCAGTATATTGCAACATAAGTAAATCAGATTTTTTTTTTTTTTTTAATAGAAAATTCAATAGAAATGTATTACAGATGCATTCTGTTTTGACCACAGAGTACCACAGTAACTGTGTGGTATGTAAAAATATTGTAAGCGCAGAGTTGTTCACATTAGGAACAGTTAGTCAAACTGATATAAAAATACATTGTAAACAGGAAAATGAAGAAACATAGACCTAAACAATTATACATTCCCGAGCATGTTTTTAGATGACCTATCTGGAATATATGTGGATGCCTTAGCAGAGTATGCAGTTCGTCAAATTTAGTGCCTTGCATTACACACAAGATCAAAATGACTTAGTGGCTGAAACGGAATCTTTTGTATTATGGACCTGTTAATCTATGTGCAGATTGAAATCATGTTGAACTGGAATTAATACTTATTAGCCATACTTCAACATTATCTGTTCAACTGAAATATCTGATTATATAAATCAGGTGTGAGCGCTCATAAACAGGATATCGTGACCTAGAGAGCTTGTTTTGAACAGACTTGTTAAGGTCATTTTTAATTCTTGGAATACTTATAATACTTACTATTTTAAAAACTAGAAACAGCAAACATTTCAAATACTTAATGTTTACTACCATAAAATTATCGTTTACTCACTTTGACACATTTTGTTGAACTTTTATAATTTGCAATTGATAATGATCTTTCAAAGTCACACAAAATTAAAGACAAATTTAAATAATTCATATAATGAGACATTATTTATGTCAGGAATGCTTTTGTATTGAAGTGAATTTATAAGTTTCAAGGAAATAAATTCCTAAAAATAAAGCTTTAATAACTGAAGACTGACAGATACTTACCTGAAACACTATACTTAGCACTGTCATAGCATAATCTATGTGCTAGAAATTCTGTTCTGAGACTTTTCCCAATGCTTCTCAATTCAGATGACATTTTCAAAGTGTTCCTCTGCGCAAATACTTTCCCCAGATATATATGGTACCTATGGGATTGAACGTGATTTTTATGGGTTCTTTATTGGTGCTAAGAACCTGAGAAACAAATGACCGAAATGAGTTATCTTCCTCCATACTTACCACGTAACTGCCTTATATCTTTGACTCTATTTTTAAAGATATCTTCTTAAATAGTTCATGATCTAAGTTTTCCATGACAGTACTAAAACTACAGCTAGGCTGTACTCAGCATTTTTGCCCTGTAGAATGAACATGAAGGAAAGAATTCTACCGAAATCTGCATGTCCAAGACCAAAATTTCAGATTGCATAACAAAAAGTATTACTTGATTTTTTGCAGGTTCTACTTCATACGCTGGTTGTTTCAGCACAGAAGTGTGAAGCAATCTGGCCCAAGTGTTCTGAAAGAATTGGTTCAAATTGAAAGTAAGGGTGATCATTTGGCATTACAAATATATAAACAAATATATATTTATTTTGGAGTAACCAGCTCTATTTTCAGATATTTTGCAGTAGAAAGAATAAAACATCTTCCTTACTAAAAAAAAAAAAAAAAAAAAAAAAAAAAAAAAAAAAGCCTACTGTTGTCCAGATTAGGCATGTTGGTATAGAATCAAAATGAATATTAAAGATAGAGTATGTTGCAAATGATCAAGATTTTCATGATTACCTAGTTTATTCATGCTCACAGCAACTGGTTTAATTATGGCTACCCCCATTTGTTTCAACATTTTCCCCATAGAGAAACATTTAAAATCATACTGTCTCTACCATTTTCCATGACATCTGAGAGACTGAAAACTCAGAAATTCTAGCCCAGTGGTCACTCTACATGCATAGAAAGACAAGAAAAACAAAGCATGTGCCAGCAAATCTACCGTAAGTTTTATTACATCCCCTTCTGCGTCTACTAATGTTGGCAAGGCTGAGTTTACAAGGTCAGTGATTTATTGTCTGCCTCCAAGTGTGAAAATAATGATATTTTAGCAAGGTTTTTTCTTAAAAGTTATATATATATAATTACTCTCTGGTGAGGTGTGCTTACATTTCTTCCCTGAAAAATGTAACTTTTCTGCAGGGCAGAAATTCAATACATTTACAGTTTCTTAAAGCATGTGTTTAGTCAAAAATATCTAAGTAGTAGACACATTTTTGTGGCAGGATATATACTTTCAGTTTCTATCTTTTGTGACTATTGAAATACGAGCATTAACATTCAGAATTCTTGATTACTAAGCCCTTTCTGTGTACAACATAGGTTTCTATATACGTGTATTTATTGAATTATCTTTCCTATATGCTCTGAAGGAAAAAAAAAAACACTAAAACTAAGAAATGTATAGTCTTATCATAGAAATAAGTCATAGAATAATCACGACTGTTTTTATAAATGATTTTAGATATAAAATATTTCACTATTTTGACTGCTTCTTTACCCACAGAAATAATTATTCTTCACTTTATTGAATAGCCTATTTTATTTTTCTAATACCCATAGCAATTTTATGTGCGTAGAGTTTTTAGAGGCACAGTCTGAGATATTTCTGCATGTGTGTTACTGTATTTTAGTGCTACAGAAGTATAACTGTGATAGTTCTTAACAGATACTAAACAAAACTATTGAAAAAGCAGTTAAAATAATTTTTAAAATAGTTAAATTTAAAAATAGATGTTAGCATACTTTTTTTGAAGTGTTTTTAGTTTTAGAAAGGCTTTTTATAAACCAAAATAATGCTAAAATTAACACTTTTCATTTGTGGGATTTAATGTAGTTAAGAAATATCATATTGTTACATACTTTTTTACCTTGTATTAACTCTATTAGCGATAATGAACTTCTCATATTGCCTAATGAAACTCAAAGCGTGTTCTTCATTCATTGCCAAACTGTAAGGTAAATATGGTTGGTGGAAACTTTACAGGAGAAGTAATTTAGCATTTCAGTATTTCAGACCTTTTTTAAAACAACCCCTTCATCTGCAGACTGAGATTAATATCAAGAGCTAAACCTACAGCAAATATGACGCATGAAGAATTCTCTTCAGCTTTCTAGACAAAGAGCCTTGCTGTGAAGCTGCCAAAATACAGAAAACTTTTTTTTTTTTTTTTTTTTAAGAAATCCATATTAAATAGATTTTCTAGTTCTCCGCCAAAATTTAATTTTAGTTTACACAGCAATGACTAGCTGATGTGCAAGTATTATTAACAGCTGGTCTGTCTTTATCTATTTATTTTGAGGCTGAGTGCTTTTTGTCTTGTACTGAAATCCAAACAAAAGAATTTCCTGACTACAGCACTTCTGAGTTAAAAACAAATAAAAGCTGAAAAGTTATTTTTAAGGAAACTTATATGTAGTATTCATGTAACTGCTTATGAATGGACAGTGTTGAATGGTAATGTATTATAAAGTACTGTTACTCTGAATGTCTATTGTTTTCTAAATATTTTCAATTGCAGTGCAAAAAATAACTTCTTTCCAAGACCAGAATTCTTCTGTGTTTTTTTTTAAAAAGTGAAGTGCAGTAAAAATCAGTAATGTTTGGAGGTTTATAGAATCTACTCAAATATTCAGAGAACTAGAGTTTCAAAATATTTAGACTTGATGAAGCATGATATATAATAATATCATAGATATTATTAATTGATAAGAATATCTAGCTTGAGACAGTACTTCGTATCTCTGTTACTAATGCTATCCAAACCACTAAACTATCCCAAACTGAGAAGATCTGAAAGAATAGAAAAAAAAATGCTGTGAAGCATTTATTACTGGGCAAACTGCTGCATATCCATGTGCTCAGCACTTCTATTTCAATTTGTTTCTGGCACAAATTAAAGCAAAAGCAAGGATTCACCCAGAGAAAGAAATAGGAATAATAGGCAATGATTCCAAAGTGCACAATAATCCAATTTAGAAAATAAAACTAAGGATATTTTTAGCTGAATGTAATTATGTCACAGCATCTGGAGATAAATTCTGAGTGCAAGTATGATTTCTAATATTTATTTGAGGCAACTGTAATTTTAATTTGGAGTTGTAAATTTACATAGGTTGCTCTGAAAATAATGCCTCCAATTTATTTCCACGGAAACTACAACAGATACAAAGGGTACAGTAGCACTGTTAAATAGAACAAATTTTCGGCTACAAAAAATTGTTTTTTCAACACGTTGACCACTGGTAGCTATGAATTTTTTGCCAGTGATGAACAAGAACATGCATGTTGCACCCATAAAAATCTGCATCAGTAGAAGTGATCCACTGTTTCACAGCTGCTTTGATGGCATTGTTGCTAGGAGAATGTTGCCCAAGAATTCCTTTTTTCATCAGCCTGAACAAATGGAATTCAGAAAACACCAAATCCAAAATATATTGTGAGTGTGGTAGGACAGCCCAGCTAAAATTGACAATACGTTCCATGGCTTTCAAACTGGTATGGGGCCTGACATTCTCATGTTGCAAGAGAAAATTTGTCTTCTCTGGCATGACAGTGGAAGTTCTAACCTTCAGCTTAGTCACAGACATAATGTAGCAGTCAGAGTTGATGGTTTGTCTGGGTTCCAGAAATCCAAAAGAATCACCCCTTTGCTATCCCAAAAGACCAACATTTTTACTCACTGAGGGTTGCATCTTGAATTTTTTCTTCAACGAGGAATTCACAAGTCATCACTCCACAGATTACCATTTTGCCTCCAGCTTGTAATGGTGACACCAAGTCTCGCCACTGATAGTGATGCAATCCATGATAATGTCACCTTCAACCTCACAATAGGTTCTGACAAACTTGCATATGGTGTTCTTTCTGTTCCTGTGTGAGCATTTGTGAAATCCACCTGACACAAACTTTACAACATTTTCCACCATTGTCTCCAATGCATTGAAGATATTCAGCTCTGCACACAGTTCCCTGGTCGTAATCTGCCAAGTTACATGGATGAACTGATCAAATCAATCTTTATTTTGTGCTGTGACTGTTGTTTGTTTTTCATATTGCTGTCATCACTGCAGAAGTGCATCACCTACTGCCTCACTGTGCTGATATCCACTGTATCAGCAAGTATCAGTGAATGTCAGGCACGTTATACATCTGACTGGAAGGAAGATATGCTTTCACATACTTAGAGATAGAAGCCACTAAGCCAGCTATGAGTTTGCTGCCAAGCATCATTCTGTAAATACAATTAGAATTGAGGCACTATCTATGTGATTTCTGGGAAGTGAGAATGGATACAGCCTCCCACACCCTTAAATCCTGTCCATGGAACAGGTAATTCCTGCATTTCCATGCATTTCCAGCACAGCGCATTATCCCATTATGGGAATTATTGTTGCTTTTGTTTGTTTGCATTTTTTAATTTTTTCCCCCAGAAGGCCAACTATGTCCTGGGCTGCATTAAAAAAAGGGTGGCCAGCAGGGAGAGGGAGATGATTGTCTGCCTCTACTCAGCTCATGTGAGGCCCCATCTGGAGTACTGTGTCCAGGCCTGGGGCCCCCAGTACAGGAAAGACGTGGAGCTCTTGGAACAGGTCCAGAGGGGGGCCACTAAGATGATCAGAGGGCTGGAGCACCTCTCTTACGAAGAAAGGTTGTGGGTACTGGGTTTGTTTAGCTTGGAGAAGGCTCTGGGGAGACCTCATTGTGGCCTTCCAGTTCTTGAAAGGAGTGTATAAACAGGAGGGGGAATGGCTATTTACACGGGTGGATTGTGGACAAGGGGGAATGGTTTTAAACTAAGACAGAGGAGATTTGGGGTAGATATTAGGAGGAAGTTTTTCACACAGAGGGTGGTGATGCACTGGAACAGGTTGCCCAAGGAGGTTGTGGATGCCCCATCCCTGGAGGCATTCAAGGTCAAGCTGGATGTGACTCTGGGCAGCCTGGTCTAGTGGTTGGCAACCCTGCACAGGGGTTGAAACTAGATGATCTTTGAGGTCTTTTTCAACCCAGGCCATTCTGTGTTTCAATGATTCTATGACTCTATATTCTGAGCAGGCTGTTGCATATATATGGTCTATATATGGTCTATAATCACATGTATTCTAAGCAAACAATGTATTATTCAATGATTTATCAGTGTTCTGAGGGGGAGGGAGTAAATTAGGGCAGACAAGCGTAAATTAGTATGGACAAATTGCAAGGAAAAGTCATACGACCTGTCTTGTTGATGTGTTTGTCTGAGGGTGGGGAAGAAGGGGCTTGCAAGCTGGAGGATCTCAGGCTGGCTGAGGGAAGCTGTCCTCCAGCATTCTGATTTTATACTCTTCACATGTGATTTTGCCATGATAAGCAAGGGGGTCCCCACTGCTACAAGATACACAAACTAAGATGTAAGCAGAGGTATGAAAAACAAATGGCTTCGCAGAAAATCAGAGAAAATTCCCTTTGTTCCTTTAGACCTCATTTTCAGATCCCAAAAATGTGAGGGATGGTTTATTTGTTAATCATCGCACAGTTTGATGGTCTCCATGTTTTTGCCAAAGGTGGCATTTTCTCTTTTCCTTGACAACTTCCAGTCATAGCGTAGACCCCTGACACAAGTACTAGGCCAAATGCTGTTAGGCACAGATATGGTGAGGGGAGTGACAGAGGCATAGTGTACAAGGGGACTGAATTTGTAATGTTTAATACAAAAATAAACTATTCGCTATCATATCTTTTAATTCATATTTTTGGATTGCAGTGTATTTATATTTTTTCTGTGTTTTTAATTTACAATTAGTTACAAAAAATCACACATCACATAGTTATATTTATGAGCATGTAAGTTAGCAGAAATCCTTAACAACAACAGTTTTGTTGCTTCTTCCCAAGTGGTGTGCGATGATGATGAAAAGAAAAATGGTATACCTGTAGCTTGCTATATAAATATTTTTTTTACTTTTTTTTTTTTTTTCCCCTCCTAGACAGCTATATTGTGAATAATTAACACAGAAGTATATAACGGCATGTGTTTAGGCACAATAATCAAGAAATGATGGATCCTTTTATCTGCAATTGACGTTAATCCTACCCAAAATGTATGGAAAATAATGAGATAGCTGATAGCTTTTGGTGGTTTATTGGTGTTTGTTTGCTTGTTTGTTTGTTTTATGTAATTTGTGATGTTTATGTTACAGTTACTGATTTATTTCTTGTTTGCTCCCTCTCTAGCACATTCAAAAATACTCTGTACATCAGAAATAGCAGAGAACAAACAGTGAGGAGAAAAGTGTGCATCAAAGTGTCCAGTTCCTGTTATGCATCACTTGCTTCCACATACAGGTCAAATCTCTATTTATGGTATGTTCTTCATTATTTCCTTTAAATTGAATCTCTGCAGGGGGTAAAAGTTACTTCATTTTCTACTGTCTTGCAGACCATTTTTTTTTTTTCCTAAAATCATTTTTTTTTTTCATCAGAAAATTTTCATTTATATGTGTATATGGCAAAAATACTATCAAGATATCAATTTTTATGAAGTTATTAAAATGGAGAAACAGCATCTTTCTTAAATAGATATCCAAAAGGAGCACGTATCCTGAATTAATCTAAAAGAGTAGCCTATGTCTTGAAAGGAGTTTAATATTGTCTGCCATCAGATGATCACTGGTATTGGCAAAATCCCCTTCAATTAAGGCGTTATAGACTTTCCATGAATGATACTAGCTTCATTCTTTCAAAAAATGTAACTATTTAAACTCAGAAATCTCTGAGTATTGTCTGTAAAATAAATTCCAATTCAATTATTTATTTGGAAATGTTTAGTCAAAACAACTGAATTTACATTAAAGGGAGAATAAGGAGAAATATGCATTAATTCTTAAACATTTACATATTTTGCAGACTTTTCCTTCAGTCAGGTATGAAAGGGTTCCACTGGCTAAAGGAATATGCTCTTTGTGACGTATAAAATCTTGTGAGTTTTTTTATTTATTTATTTATTTTATTTTATTTTTTTAATTTTTATTTTTATTTGAAAATCTTGCATGTGCCCAATTACAGAATAAGTTTGAGCAGAGAGAGATTAGGAAGTTGATTTTGTCACTTAAATTACTGATGAATTCTCTTCAGATCCTCCTTGTTGTGACTAAACTGACTGCATCATTACAGTTAGGTAACTGACCATGTGTACAAGTTCAAAATTTCTCTTCAGACTCTTCCCAAATTTACTCTACTTATGTATATATTTATCTGGAATTCATACTACAGTCCAAGCACTGACAAAGAAAACAAGGGTGGTCTCTCTGTAGCAGTAGCAGCATCATTTAATATACACTGGTGGCAAGGAAATCATCTGTTCATTTACAGTAGAAACAAATATCTAGTTGAGAAGGAAATTCAGTGGCTACAGGCATTAAAATAATACCAAGATTATTAAACCAGGAAAGAAGAGGAAACACCTGAAGGAAGTAATGGAAAGATTGAAAGCCATTTGGATGGAAAGAATGTTCAGTGAAAAGAAGGTTGGTGGGACTGACAGAAAAATCAGACTTTTCAATGAGGAAATGAACTGAGAAAACAGTGTTAGAACAGAATGATGAAAGAGAGTAAATCAGCTGGCAAGACAAGTGAGTTTTGTCATGGACATATAAAGGAAAATATGAAGGAGTAGGAATGAGATAAAACTTAAGAAGAAGCACATTACTTGAAACCATCTGGAAATGTCTGAAAATATAGATCAATTGTCATTCAGTTAAATGAGTATGAAAACAAACACTAGAAAGGATAACTATCATCTGCAATTGGAGGGACAGTGGGATTGCCTAACTGCTGTTGTGATTAATTTCTAAATTTGTTTCTTCTACTCTTATCTTTTTTTATTTCAAGCAGTTTTAGCAGTGGATCTGAAGTTTCAAGTCTCACTAGCAGTCAATGGAAGTAGATATATAAAATGGTGGAAAAGAAAACTCAATGGGATATCTTTTTATTCGGCAATAATTTATTCTTTAAAGTTTGTCTTTATACCAAAAATAAGCAAAAATATTAAGAAAAAAGAATTGTTTTAGAGGATTATGCAACTGAAAAGTGATCCAGTTAAAAAATATGAAAAGAACCAAGGTTACTTCTGCTTTTAATTTATATGGATGTTTGATTAGATTTTTATTATTAATTTGGACAATGCTATGAATGTTCTGATCTTCTGAGAGTGGATCATTGCAATTCTGTGTTGTTAGAATAACTCCCTTCAGTTTTTGAACTGAGCTGACCAGAACTCTCCAAATTCACTTCCAGGCCCAGTCTGAAAGATAGTATGAAACGGAAGTCACTGCTAGTAATCTTATTGGATATGGCCACTCCATTTTGGAGAGTAAGAGAGTTTAAATTTTCCATTTCATTCAGATTTACTGCTATGTAACTGTCCTATTAGCTTACTGGTATAGGCAAAGCCATATTATCCTGACAAATTCTTTTTAAATTTCAGATTCAAGTAGGTTTTTTCTTCCCTTCCTGCCCAAATTCAAACAAACTACAAACTACAACTGACAACTCTTGCATATGATGATATGCATATATATATATACAGTCTACCAATATATATATATACAAATATATATATATGTATATATATACATATATATATACAGTCTTCAAGAATCCTTCAAGAATTTTCATTGTTAGCAAACTAATTTCAGTTTATTTTTACTAATAAAACATGCTTGGAAAAACAAGGAAAAACTTATCTGCAGTGATCGTACAGATCAAACTAGTTTCTCAGAAGTATAGGACAAGTATGAAGTCCTAAAAACAGATGATGTATCAGATTTGGAATTCGGAAATTCCTTTACAGCACTTAGAATAAGTCTGCTCTGTTACGTGCCTTTTGCAACGGTCCCCCGTGAAACATTACAAGGTGACAATTGGTAACATTGATCTGCTTGAAAAATCTGCACCTATATATATGCCAGTAGAAAGTGTAGGCAAGACACTGTAGAAGTTGGATGAGAACCTGTTTCTAAAACCAGCAAAAACAAGTTGTTTATAGCTACCCAGATGAGTCAGTTATTCTGGAAGAAAAAATCTAATAGGTACAAAAATTATGCAATAACACTCCCCTACACGCATCTAAAATTCTTCGGAATATTGTCTACAAACACAATCTTCTTCTTCTTCTTCTTCTTTTTTTTTTTTTTTTTTTTGAATTAAATAATCCATAATTAACATTGTTTTATTAAAGCACTATGTCAATATATAAGATCTCTGTTCAGTAAAGATATCTTTCACTGGATCAGATTTCTCAAAACTCCACCCAACCTGGTTTTGAACACTTCCTGGGATGGAGTATTCACAATTTTTCAGGGAAGCCTGTTCCAGTGCCTCACCATCTTCTATGTAAATAATCTCCTCCTAACATCTAATCTGAATCACCCCTCTTTTTGTTATCTCATTTTCTATCACTACACTCTGTCATAGAGTTCCTCTGACTTTCCTGTAGGACCCCTTTAAGACCAAAAAGACCCACACAGTGCCTTCTCATTTGCAGGGTGAGCAACCCCAGTTCTCTATGCCTGTCTTCATAGAAGTGCACCAGCACAATGATCATCTTGTTGGCTCTCCTTTGGACATCCTCCAACAGGTCCATGTCTTTTTCATTCTATGGGAGCCAAAGCTGAACACAGTACTTCAAGTTGGATCTCATGAGTGAGGAGTAGAGGGGAAGTATCATCTCCCTAGACCTTCTAGCTACACTTCTTTTGATGTAGCTCAAGACATCTAGCTTTCTGGGCTGCAAGCACACACTGCCAGCTCATGTGGAGTTTTTTTATCAACCAGCATTACAGAATCATAAAAGAATCAATGAATGTCTTGAGTTGGAAAAGATGTCAAGGATCATCAAGTTCCAGTGCCCCCATAAGTCGTTCTCAGAGCTGCTCTCCATCCATTTTCTTGAGGTGCAGGACTGTGTACTTGGCCTTGTTTAACTTCCCGATGCTTGCATAGGCCTGTCTCTCAAAACTGTTGAGGTCCTTCTGGATGACATCCCTTTCCTCCGGCATGTTGACTACACCACACAGCTTGGTGTTGTCAGCGTACTTGTCAAGAGTGCACTCGATCCCACTGTCCATGTCACCAACAAAGGGTACTAGTCTGAATAAACACCTGTGAGGTGTTTCTTATTGATACCTATCTGGGCATCACTGACAACAACTATTTGAATATGACCATTCAGTCAATTCCTTACTCACTGAGTGGTCCATCTGTCAAATTTATGTCTTAATCATTTTAAGGACAAGAATGCTTTTTGGGACAGTATAAAATACTATGCAGAAGTTCAGATAGTGCAGTTTATTTGAAAACAGGGACAGATATCTGCCTCGAATTCAATAGGGACTTAAATCCCAGCATTCATCAGCCCATAGAGAGCTGCAGTTCATAAGCTTTTGTTTTCCAGTTTCTGTCTTCTTTCTATCATAGTTTCATTCATAACAATAACATATTCCATGAAGAATAACTTTGTCCCAACCATAACAACACAGAAATTCTTAAAAGATTTGTCTCAGAAATAGGTATGATAGTCACATCAGCAGCAGATAGATATAATGACAAGATTCACAAGTCAAGACCCTCAGCCCAAAATCCAGAATCATAAAAGAATCATCTTTCACCACCAGCCAATAGGGTAAGTTAATCAATGCAGCTTTGATTTTCATCACTTTTACTGTTGTGCTTGCCCCCACCTGTGTGGCTACAAGAATACGAAAAGACAAAGATTTTCTGTAATTGAGAAATGGAAAAAAAATTCTGCACAGAACTTCTTTCTCTATGTCCTAGTATACCACCATAGGACAGCAAAAGTATTTAAATATAGTGCAGCTTGATGTATTGTTCTCAATAAAATAGCTTTCTATCTTATGAGAACTAAATGTACACACCATTTCACTTTCATGAAAGGAAACCTAGGCACTCATTAAGAGAACTTTGTCAAGTTTGTGTGAGTTTTCTATTCTATTTCTTTTCTATTTTATAATATAATTTAAATATATAATATAATAATATATTTCTTTTCTATTTTATAATTCAGATGATAAAATAGGAGGCTACAAGAAACTGGAAGAATCATAGAATGGCCTGGGTTGAAAAGGACCTCAAAGATCATCTAGTTTAAACACCTCTGCTGTGGACAGGGTCTCCAACCACTACATCAGGCTGCCCAGACCCACATCCATCCTTCTACTAATTTAAGCTTTTTAAGTGCTCTGTGGCTAGAGTACCCGGTTAGTATTTTGGAAAGGTACATTTTTTTTTTTAATCAATCTTTTCTGTTCTATGTTTCTAACACTTCTCATTCTGCCCCAGTCATATTCGTAAATGTAGAACCAGAATAAAATTATAAAATGAAAGTAGGATGGTTGAGAACACAAGTGGTTTGGGTATCATTTCAGAAAAGCACTTAAAAGAAAAACTACTTCATTGAGACAGACAGTAGATAGAGTATGAGACACTGTGGAAGACTGAAAAACGTAAAAATCTGAAGTGATTTACCATTTGGCAAGAGCACAAAGCCTGAAAAAGCCAGTGAACGGAAACTGGCCAAGAAAGAATGTGCAATTTGGGGCAACTAAGTTGTTTGGAAGGTTGTAATTGAACCCAAAAGATATATTTCAAACCTTATCAAAACCTTCTATGTGGGATATTCTTCATCTGGTTGTTAGTGTGAATTTCTAATATCTAGGGATGACATAAGATATCAGGACTACAAAATCATGGTTAACTGCATCAAAAATGACTGTTCACTCTTCCTGCTAATAAAAGGATCAAAGGCAAAATAATGAAGTTAGAAATTGTTAAATGCAAAACACACTAAGACAAGACAAAGCATACTGAGATGAAAAAAGATCAAAACCAGATCAACATCAAACCAGCCAATCCACCAACCAACCAACCAAAATTTATAGTTCAGGCATTTAAGAAACAGATAAATCTAGTGCAGAGAAATTCCAGCCAGAAGTGTTAGACGCAAAAGGCCTGACTCTTTGCTTAAACTTTTTGTGTTATTTCAGAAGCCCTAGAAACCTGCAAGTGACCAGTAAATCTGACAGTGAACAATAAACCCTTCTTTTCTTGGCCAAAGCTGCTGAGATAAACTTGAATGCTTCAAATGAAACTTGCCATTTGTACTTAAGCATCTGAACCTCAGATATTTACTTTAGCATGAACTGAATCTCTCTTGAGGTGCTACTGATTATCTTGACTAGACAATTTACAATTTATATATAAGTCCATTAACTATAATTAAAGCTTAGACATTCAGCTCACGTCTAGGCAGTTGCATGAAAGTGCATTAATGTTTTACTAACTATCAAAAGCAGATATTTCTAGCTTAAGAAATATCTGAGTTGTAGACTCACAAGAACTGGGAAAATATGCCAGCAAATATTAGTGATCACTGTATTCTTGCTGTTTTTGTAGATCATTACCTAAGCAGTTACCATGAGTCAGTGGATGCAGGTAATAGATAAAGTAGATGAGACTGATGGATGTTGAACTGTCCCAGCATAACTGTGTAAATGCGTTATGTTGTTTTCTGGGGACATTGTTAGGAGTTAAGATCAAATCCACTTCCACAGGGTAAAGAAAAGAAAAAAGAAAATCAGATGAAGTTTATGTGAAATTGCTGAGGAGAAGCTGTTAAATATGAACTAAGAGAAATAAACTCTTCCTCCAGAAAGAGTTGGAGTCCTGATAAAATAAAGGACCTACATGCTGCAAGTTATGCACTGATTTATTGATTTATTTGGTTATTTCATTTGAAGGCATAAACACATGCAACATATTAAATACCTACCAAGTCTGCATTTCCTAAATGGCTTATTGTCTCCATTCTGACATTGCCTCATATCATGTTATCTCTACACTGATAATCTTTGTGTCTTTAACTCAGAGGTATTTACAATATTTTCTTCTACACATTCCCTGGAATTTCATTTATAGGAATAATTTACACAAACAAGGAGAATAGACCTAATGAGTGCATTTTGATAATAATTAGTTCAACTCTCTGGAATGATTTTGATCCACTTCTCCAGGTGGAGTCTAGATGTCATCTGAAGAAGAGAATATACTGTAGGCTTTTCTCAATAACCAGAATAAATAATATATTTTTTCTTCTTGGAGGGAAAAGGAGGAGGAAATGAGCCATGTGATTTTAAACTGTCTTGACACTCATCTTCTAATTAGGCTCTAGCATGTTTGATTTACTAACAGATGTAACCATAGAATGCTGTTTTTTTCCCCAGAAATTGTTAAAACCGTTTATCAAGAAAAGCCTTAAGCTACCTACAGACACATAACACAGGTTTATTACTCTTTTCTCTCTTATTTTTGCACTTTCTGTATGCTTATTCTCACATTAATGCTTTGACTAACTATACTCTATGCCTGCTATGAGCTTCAGGTGGTTAGATCAGTCTCAGTGCTCATGTAGAACCTCACTGTTTTCTATGAAGCATCTAGTCCAAATGTAGATGCTATGAATTCTGATAAATTAATCCTCTCTCCCTACAAAGGTAGATGGTTTCTAATAACATCTGCCACATCATAATGTAGTACAAAGACAAGGTACTGCCAGGAAATAATGCATTGGTTTCTCAGAAAAGGGTGCACCAACAGAAGCTATAGCTTTATTTCTAGAAGTAAAAAGAACAAACTCTTCAGGGAAACAACATCTTTTTATTCTTTTCTCATAAAATGAATAAACCACTGGTGTCTGCAGTGATGAAGATGATACAAATCAGTCTAGTTACTGAATTGCAATGCCAATATGTACATTCGGTTCCACAGACTAGTATGAATGCCATAGTCATAAATCTGATCTTGAAAAGACTGGCATTTCCCTTGTATATTTATGATTTTGCAATTATAATGGGTATATCTGACAGTGACAAAGAAAGCTTGCTTTTCCAAAAGCTTTAAAAGGAAAAAGAATGAAGTAAAATTAAAATTAAATAAATTCATAATGCCACAGTGGAACTAACCTTTCTTATACTAAGAGCTCTGAGATAAGCCACAGATTGCTCACTCAGAAAACTTCGGAATTAGTGGCTGGGAGATATAAGCACATTTAAATGCACTCTAATGGATCAGTTAAGTGATCTTTTCATTTTTCAAAAGTTCCAAGCTATGTGCAATACTTCTGGCCTTCTTTGGCCTAAAGGAGAAATGTTAACAGGGTCTATGACTGACTGAACTGTATCTTACATGACCAAATGTAGGAAAAAATTCAGAAAGTGTTGCACATGAAGAAAAGTGCATCCTTTTTTATTATATTTTCTCTAATATTTATTTAACTTATATATACTTCCAAAACTTTCCCAAGAAGATACGACAGAGAAATAATGAAACAGAAAATCTTAGTGAATTATCAGTTGACCTTCATTTACACTACTAAAAGAACAATTTTCTTTGAGAAATTATGTGATTAAACTAATTAAGTCCACATTCAGATCCACAAATAATAATATCGTGTGATTTAATCTCAATATGGGCTGGTTCCCGGTAAAGGACCACCTGTAAAGTTAACAGTGGAGTGATCTAAAATGAACTAGAGAATTTCTAAGAAAATATTGTTGAATTGGAGCAGGTAACATAAGCAGTACGTATCCAAAATTGTTTGGGATGTTTTCACTGGAAAATATAAATAGGCAAAATACAGCAAATTATAGCCAATCTTTCAGAGGTAGTGAAGTTCTCTTCTCCAGAGATATTCAAAACCCACCTGTATGTTTACCTGTGCAACCTACTCTAGGGAATCTGCTTTAGAAAGGGCTTAGGCGCAGTGATCTCCACAGTTCCCTTCCAACTCCTATGACTCTGTGATTCTGTGATTCCATGGCCTAGATGCTTCAGCTCAGGAGGTAGTGACTGATGGATCACACTCTACCTGGTGGCAGATAACAAGGGTAGTACTGCAGAAGTCCCCCTTTGAGCAGGTTCAGACACCATTCCCTTCCAAACTGTTAACTCTATTTCTTTGGCTTGATGCTTAAAGACTTTATGATAGAAGGGAAGAAAATGAAGACTCTTTTCAAAATAATTTGTATGCCACTATATTTTACACGTCCCAACAGAGAAACTGCTCGCTCACAGTTCCTGTAATAAATATCTTACAAAATCTGGATTGTTTTTCTGTTTAAATGCCATGGATGGCATACACACAAAACACGAATGTAATTATTTGGCACGGGACTTGGCACGGAGATGCATACTGCAGTGCAGCAGCGAATTTGCCTCTGCTGCTTGAGGGCTAGCTCTGTCAGGGAGCGGCTGTCGGGTGCCATTGCTTTCCACATGGCAGAAACTGATGGCCGGGGGACGGAGCCAGGAGCAGTGGTGGTCTTGCCCTCCGTTCTTAAAGCCTGCCACTTGGGAGTGTGGCGACTCGGGAGCGCGGCGACTGTTTGCGCTGGGCCGGCGAGCAGGGCGCAGTATCTCAGCCCACTAGTAGTCACCTATTGACTGCCTCCCGGTCAGCGTACTCCAACATGGTCTCCACTAGGCAGAGAAGTCGAGTGAGAAAGACGGTGGTGACTCAGACTGAGCCCCTGCCTGAGGATGTGGCAGTTCAAGACTCTGGGTGCAGCAAGTGCCTGAGTCTGTTGCTGCCAGTGAAGGGGAGCAGGGACTGCAGCTGTGCAAGGTGCGAGCAGGTGGATGACCTGCTCAGTATGGTGGTGGAGCTCAAGGAGCAGGTTGAGAGGCTACGAACCATCCGAGAGTGTGAGCAGGAGATAGACTGGTGGAGTAACTCCCTGCGAGAGAGACACCAGGGTGATACCCACCAGGCAGTGGTGGATCCCCTGCCCTGCCACTGCCGAACAGAGAGGGACTGTTTGAGAGAAGAGTGGAAGCAGGTAACAGCTCAGAGACGTAGGAAAGCCTCATCTCAGCCATGCTTGGCTCCCCTGATGCTTCTACAAAATAGTTTTGAGGCCCTGGAACTTGAGGGTGAGGTGAGTGAGGGTGTGGTGAGAGATCCACCTGCAAGGTTGTCTCGGGCGAAGCAGTCAACCCCATGCCTCAAGACTGCCTCCACCTGGAAGGAAATAAG
Organism: Tragopan temminckii; assembly: GCA_028571105.1. Taxonomy (NCBI): domain Eukaryota; kingdom Metazoa; phylum Chordata; class Aves; order Galliformes; family Phasianidae; genus Tragopan; species Tragopan temminckii. The sequence continues at coordinate 27,029 of JAOWBP010082781.1, forward strand.
GGTGGTTGTCGTAGGCAACTCCCTTCTGAGTGGGATGGAGGGCCCTATATGTCGGCCTGACCCCATCCATAGGGAAGTGTGCTGCTTCCCTACAGCATGGGTCAGGGATATCTCTAGAAAGCTTCCTGGTCTTATTCGCCCATCTGATTACTATCCCTTATCAGGATGGCAGTTCAGGTCAGCAGTGATGATGCTGCTGAGAGAAGCCTGAGGACTATAAAAAATGTGCTTTTTAGGAAAGATCAGCTGGCGGGATGGGATGGTGGAGTTGCTCTTTATGTGAGAGAGCAGCTAGAATGTATTGAACTCCACCTGCGGGAGAGTGGTGTAGCAGTGGAGAGCTTGTGGGTGAGAATCAAGGGGCAGGCTGGTATGGGTGACACTGCTGTGGGTG